>JAWPHD010002469.1:0-255714 GCA_037043455.1 Cyrtodaria siliqua
CCGATATGTATGAAACACGAAAAGGGCATAGCAGACAATACCTACTGTTGAACCAAGCATGTGTATGTTGTGAGAACTATATAGTTAATTCACTAAACTCTTTTTTATATTAACACTGATGTATAATTACATTTCTATTGCGCTTCCCATAAATGAACTATTTTAACGTGTTGCACTTTAATTCTCAATGAAAAACAGTCACGTCTCGTGCGGAGCTAAAACAAACAAGGTGCAGTGAATTTGTCGGTTGAACTTGTTTTGTTTGTATGACGTAACGTATCATTCTAATTGCCGTATGTGGCTGTAAAATGCGTGTACTGTTGGCAACGTCGCTGTTAAAGCACTATTTTGGACACAAATGCAAGTATTTATGAAAGTCTGAAAAACAGACAGAACAAACATAATGTAAATATAGGGATTGAATTAGACAGATCGATCTTTCTACGGGGGTATGAAAACATATGACTTCCAATGGTCCATTATCATACTCTTGTTTCAAGTGCGCGAAGATCGAAAATATCAAAATATCGAATTCGATCCAGAAGTGAATGACATCAAGCAAGAGAGTGGAGCGGTTGTATACTTGTTATAAGCGTGATGTGCCGATTGAACATCTGATCTTAAATACTTTTCAAACGAAGCAGTGATTAAGTTGCTTGCTACCGTACTCACCCTCCAGCCCCTGGTTGAGCCGAACTCAATATTTAAAATGTCAACAGTACGAAAAGTTTAGCCATCCCGAAAATTGTATGCATATGACGGTGAACATGCAATGAGATATGTTCATACCATTCCATGTCCAGCGGCGTATGGTCCCAGTTTCTAACAAAAGGTTTTGCATAAATGAGAAAAAGATGCGCGAAATAAACAAAAAGGAATTTAGTTGAGAGCAGAGGTTATGCAGGCTGTGTATCATAATTAACGGTATAAACAAAAAACAGTATATACGATCATTATCAGTCTTCAAATCAAGTAAGAAGGTAAGTGACTGGATTAGTATTATTATATGACACGTGACTGAAATAATGTTATATAATATTTTAAAACTAACACTTAGTGACAGAGTGTTATTAGTACATGTTAGTGAACGGTTAATTTTGTCATTAATAATGGTTTATATCATTATAATAATAGGAATACCTCACATATATTTATTTACTTATTTCACACCTTATAAATCTAAACAATCACTTTCTTTATTTCTAACAATATAATGATCCTATATTTCCACTGTTGAACTCAGAGCAGATGCATAAGAACAAAACAGTTATATTAGTTTCATGTTGTACTTCATCTGGTATCTAGATTCCCAGAAATATACTGAAAGGAAACAGAAACGCGACACGGGAATCTCCGCTATATATTGTATGTACAATATACCGCTGTTAATCGAATGGTACATGGCTACGTAAGATCTTTCCTTTCGGAAAAAAGACTGAAACAACACGTAACACGACAAATAATATTCCTGCAAAGTTTCAATATTGACAGAATACGCGTTTGGCTCAAGCATAACTTAGGACGCACAATTTTGCAAATTCCTTACGTTAAATACAGTACTGAACTGGCTCATTTTTTCAAAGAAGTCACATTTATAAATTTCTTGTTACAACGTGTACTGTGATTAAAACGACTACAACATCACAATTGTGTCCTAAGCTTTTTCTAACTAACTGCAACATGTCTTTACAAAACATCTTAGAGAATTTCCTTGGAATATATATGGAATTAAGTGTGCAGTATATAAACTATACAGCGGTATATATATAAAGTAGATGTATAGTACTGTTTTGATTATTGAATTTTTTGTTTCAAATTATATATATCTTTATTTTTTTTTCAAATTGTATTTTACACAGTTAATAAAAGTTGAAACTATTTCTTTTATTCTGTTCAACTAATAACGGAAATATGAAGTTGGAAGTAAAATGTAAAAAGTTTTGTTAGATATATAGGTTTGATATAAAGAAATCATTTAACAGTGTTGAGTACAATGTTAAATATAAGTGTATTCGTACATCAGACAAACTTCACATTTCACTCGGCTTCATTATTCAGATATCAGTATTGTACTCTACGTTGTTAAAAAATGCCATGCTATATATAAGTATATATTATCATGTTAACTGAATACAATGCCAAAAACATTGCACACAGTGTGTTTGAAACACTCACTTATTATAGAATCCTGCTATAAGCCTTCTGGACTGGACGTTATATTGAATATATTTCTCCAAGCAGGATGATACCGTGTATTACGGCTGACAGATGTGATAAAATATCATAATTACTAGAGTAAGGGCCACCTCGAGTGGATATGCCTTATAGGTATTATACCACTAATTATTTTCCACATAGACACCAACATATTAATGATTTGCTGCAAATTCAACTCAAGTATTGATAATGCAGCCGTGTAATGTTCATATAGAAAACTAATTTTCCACTTGAAAAATCACCAGAAAAGGTGGGGTCACAAGACATGTAAGAAAATGCTTGTTTGTTTACTAAACATGTCAAGGGTACAGCTGTTTTCATTGATTGACTGTTATCATTACTCAAAAAGTGTAAGCATAGAGTCGAAATTTCGAAAATGTTCATCAGTGATTTGGTAAAACTTATTAATACGCTTCTTGTACATACAACCACAAAATCGAATAGAAATGGGCAGGAGGGATTACTTTTTATTATAGGAACTACATTCGACTACACCTCGGAGGCTTACATGTAATTAGTGGTGGTAAACATATAGGATCTTAATTTCCAAAAGAGGAGATACAATACTCCAGAAAACTTACTCCAGTAATAATGCTTTTATTCTTTACCTTCATAATCATGATAAAAATGCTCGTAAATGTTAGAGAGCACACGCAGACGATCAGTTTACAAAGGTAGATGACGAGGTCACATGATGCCATAAGTCACACGACGTCATGATCTATATTTAGTAGGCTATATCAGAAAACGCTACTAGCAATATATGTTCTTTGAACTCCAATGTCATTAAATAAAAGCAATATGTATATGGTATTGGTAGATATATTATTAATGTAATTACCGCGACAGAAGTAACGATGTATGTCTTTTCCGTCATGTCAGTGTCAGTATCGTTTGATATCTCCGTGTGTTCTTTGTCGGAATAAACGCCTCCTTTCGGTGACCACTCGCCAATCTGCGAATTGTATAAAAAGAAAGTACGAAATGAGAAATCTGGAAATCGCCGAACACGATACATACAACAAATATTGCTGTCTCGGTTTGACTGAGACTGTACATGAACGGTAGTGAAACAAGAGATCCAAATGGCACTGAGTCACACCCGAGAATTTTTGCAAAGAGCAAAAAAGTAGTTACAAGTGCAATTTATTATTAGATTGAAAACTTTGTACGACATAAGGTAAAGTTGCAAAACGTGATTCTTCGTATTTACAGAGAATGTTTGTATGGAAATGGACGGATAGGAAACCCCGAGACACAGACATGTTTTACCATAGAAACTTCATTTGTACAACTTTTATAGTATAAGGGTTGGCAATAATATATAAACAAAAACTATCAAAATATATTCTGTGGTTCATCAGAAGAAGATTGTTTAAGATTCTGACCATATATGTTAATGGCGGCCATCTTGGATAATGCATTGATATGTTTGTATAATTTTGAAAGGCATTGCCTTCAGAATCATCCGCGTGAAATTTGGTCAAAGTTGCGGTGCAGTTTCTGAGATGTTGTTTACCTTCCCTGCACCCACCCTTCAACGGCGGCCATCTTGGATGTGGCGTTGCCCTAATTTTAACAAATCATTGACGTAAGTATCATCCATCTGACGTTTAGTCAAATGTGACCAAGCAGTTTTGCAGAATGTTTTTTTTAAAGGATTTTCATATATATAATTTTATGTAAAACCTGGTAGAGGACGATAAGCTAATGCTACATACAATATAGAAGCGATTTATGTCTTGTGCTTTTAGAGAAGTAGGTTTTTTAAATTCCATATATGATAAAACATGTAAAATATCCATATACAAACTTTAGAACGCCGGGGCACAGCCATTTGTGACCCAAGGAACGTCATTTGTAAAACTGTTATAGCCTAGGAGTTTGCGACTATTTATCAACAAAAACCGGCAAAACTCTGTACAGAGGTTCATGAGAAGAAGATGTTTTAACGTTTTGAACATATATGGTAATGACGGCCATCTTGTATGTCGCATTAACCTAATTTATATAATTTTGGAAGGCATTGACCTCAGTATAATCCAATTGAAATATGGTCAAAATTGTCCATGGAGAAGTTGTTTAACAAAGAGCTAACGGACGACGGACGGACGAACAAAAGACAAAACGCGGTCTCAATAGCTCACTTTGAGCCTACGGCTCAAGTGAGTTAAATATGCTTGCTACCGGTCACGCCATCTAGCTCCAGGTTGAACAGAACTCAATATTTAAAATGTCAACAATACGAATTTTGAGCCATCCCGAGCATGTTTGCATATGATGGTGAACATGGAACCTTCAATGAGGTATTGTCATACCATTTCATGGCCAGCGGCGTATGGTCTCAGTTTCTAACAAAATGCTTTGCCCTAAACTAAACAACGGGCGAAATAAACAAAATGAAATTTAGTTAGGCGCTATGGTGGCTGACTTCCGCCATTGTCGTCCTTTTGTCTTTTCGTTATTTCGCCCCCGAAAAGACGACATGACGAAAAGACGACAAATGCAGCGCGAAAGGACGACAGAACGAAAAAAAGACGCCATTTCAAGGGCGAAAAGACGACAGAACGCCACGCGAAAAAGAGAAAAAGACGACACTTCAGCCGCGAAAAGACGCCATTTGATTTTGTCAAAAGTCGGTATATAAGCAGAAATCGAAGCGTAATCTTTCACATTTTTATTTAGCCTCCGTACATGTGTTAAAAAATAGTTTCCCAGAACGGGATTTGAACCACAACCTTGTACTTGTAAGTTTTGAAAGATGTACGCTGAATCACTAGTACACTGCTATTTATTGGTATGTTGTAATATGTATGTTGTAGCATTTTTAACACTAAATAGGCATTACATAATAACAAGAGCGCGCACGCAAACTCATCAAGCGCTAAATAACATGTCGAGATTAGGTTGATTTGAGGCTAAGTATTAGTTTCATATTGATAACATACAGTTTTACACCAGGTCATGTTAATTTACACGTGCAGCAATTGATCCATCTTTAGTTGCGTTCAAATATGTTAAGTTACTTTGCCTCATAATAAATGGTAGTTAGTATACTGTTTTCTCATGTACCGTTGTAGTTCAGTAGATAGAGCACCGGACTTGAAATCAGAAGGTCGTTTGTTCGAGCCCCGAAAGAAGCTAACTTTGTTTTTTCTGAAATAAATTACTGTTACAAGTGTATAGGTACGATATGCACTGGTCGATGTATATACAGTAAATGATTTCCTGCGCTAGATTTGCTCGCTTCAATACCCGATTTCGACATGAGCTGGTGAACATTAAGTTACAGATAAAATACGTCTACAAAGAAGACATCGATTGATATAGGGACACTGTAGCTTTAAAGGGTAACATGGCAATGTGTTTTTTTTAAAACTCGCGCCGTCCCGTTAAGTTTTCTTCGTAATTTGCATCAATACTATAATACAGTCTATGGTAGAATAACAAAAGCAACTTGAAAACCTAACGAGCTAGTATTTAATTATATGCAAGCAGGTTTAAAGTAAAAATGAAATTGGATATTAAATAGAGACGCTTCAATATCGCTGTATGTCAATATATATGTGTAACTGTTCCTGCGTTTCAATTATACGTTTAATAAACAGGCCCATGGGTACATTACAAGTAACAAGTACTGTACAACTATATAGTTGTAGTTGGTACGCTTGTATAGGCTCACCTTACTCGGTCGGTGGTTAAGTCCAACATTGTACACATCCATCTTGTAGTTCCGTCGAAATCCATACTGGTCAAATTCTATATTACCAGTAACGCCGTCGAAATGGAGCTGATAAATATATATTATTAAATCAAAGATAAGTATTATTGTGAAGAATATGCTTTCTATAAATAACATGCTTAGTCTGAATAATATGCTCACTATTACGTATGGGACGCCTAATTAACATAAACTCAATGATTTTAACCCCTCTTCAATTGTTTGAAGAGAGATCTAATTCAATTGAAGAGAGGTCTAATTCAATTGAAGAGAGGTTTAATTCAATTGAAGAGAGCTGAATTGTATCTCTCTTCAGTTGAATAAGACCTCTCTTCAATTGTATTGAACCTCTCTTCAATTGAATCAGACCTCTCCTCAATTGAATAAGACCTCTCTTCAACATGAACTCAATTATTTGAAGAGAGCTCTAATTCAATTGAAGTGAAGTTCAAATCAATTGAAGAGAGGTCTAATTAAAAGAAAATTCTAATTCAATTGAAGAGAGGTCTAATTCAATTGAAAATAATTCAAATGAATTAGACCTCCCTTCACTAGAATTAGACCGAGGTTCAATTGAATTGAAACTCTCTTCAATTGAATTAGACCGATGTTTAATTCGGATGTAATTGAAGGGAGGTCTAATTCAATTGAAGAGCGGTTCAATTCAATTGAAGAGAGGTCTAATTAAATTGAAGAGAGTTCTAATTTAATTGAAGAGAGGTCTAATTCAGTCCAATACTGAATTAGACTTTCTTTAATTGAATTAGACCTCTCTTCGATTAAATTAGACCTCTCTTCAATTGAATTAGACCTCTCTTCAAATAATTGAAGAGCGGTTCAATTAATTTATGTTAATTTGGCGTTCCATAATTACGTATATGCTCATTCATAATACACTCTATATAAATAGTATGCTTACTGTAAACAAGAGGCCCAAGAGAGGATGCTGACGCTCTACGGGCTAAAAATAAAGTTTATGTATAAGGGGCCAGAACTCTGCCAAAATTCATGCAACTGGAATACAGCAATGAAATTCTCAACTAGGCTTAGTACTGATCAACCCTGCCAAGATTCGCTGAAATCCAGCCAGGGGATCAGGATAATTAGTCGGGACAAAGTATGTGTATTAAAACCTTAAAAGAGGCCATAACAGTGCCAACAATCATTCAACCAGAACACGGCAATGACAGGGCACAACTGGACTTGGTACTTATCATCCCTGCCAAGATTCGTTGAATTCCGGCCAGGAGTTCAAAAGAGACTTGTCTGGACAAAGTGGCCATAACCCTGCAAAAGTCATTCAACATAAATACGGCGATGATCTGCACAATTAGGCTTGATACTGATCATGCCTGTCAAGTTCAAGTTGAAATCCGGCCAGGGGTTCAGGAGAACTAGCCCAGAATTATGTTTTTGTATAAAAAAAAACCTTTAAAGGGTCATAACTCCGCCAAAAATCTGTCAACTGGAATTCGACGATGATATGCAAACCAGGCTTGGTACTGATCATCCCTGCAAAGTTTCGGTGAAATCCGGACAGAGGTACAGGAGAACTATTCCAGACAAAGTTTGTGTATTTAAAAATTTAAAGGGCCATAATTCCGCCAAAAATCATTCAACTGTAACACGGCGATGATACGGCCAACTAGACCTGAAACTGATCATCCCTAAACAAATGGGTTTAAATCCACGAAGGGTTCAGGAGAACTATTCCAGACAATGTTTGTTTATTAAAACCTTTAACGGGCCATAACTCTGCCAAAATCAATCAACCGTAACACGCTGACGATATCATATATACAGCTTGGTACTGATCATCCCTGCAAATTAGTAATGAAATCCGTCCCTTTCACATCACATAACGTTGAGAGGCCCCCTTTAGACCGTATATATCGCCCCGGATAAATCATCCTACTGAAATGTTATCCTACCACAAGTCGACAATTAACGTTCTACTTTTGACCCTTATAGTGTACAGGTTCAGAGCGAAAAGTTGAAACTTAAGTTGATAATTATCGTGATTATTATCAGATGAGTTTGATAATTACTGAGCTAAAACTTCAAGTTTTCTAGTCGTCGTGTGAGATCTTTAGGGCGAAAAGTCGAAATTTAGTACTACATTTCGTCTTTTCGTGTGAACATCAGGTCGAAAAGTTAATGGCCCTAACAGGATTCCGTAGTATAATGATATAATTTGTATAAATGGACAGAAGGATAACTTCGTTTTGTGTTCTATACCCGAGTATCAAGTATTTTAAATGTGAGGTTACTTACATCTCGTATATACATTAGACGGCACTTACCACCTTCATTCCGCCCATAAGTGAATCGCCGTGCATCCAGGGTACCGGTGGGACTGTACTACAAGGAACCCCTCTAGTCCTGTTATAATTGTACACTTGACCGCGCCGGAATGTGTGTTGAAACACCGTGGGGTTATTTGCAATCAACTTGTCTAGGGTGCTTTGGATAACTGTGATCGCATTTATCGAAAGGGCAGCCTCAACCTAAATATAACGTGATCAAATTTAAAATATTCTAACAAAAAGAGTACAAGTATGAAAATGTATTTATTGTTTGAATATTTGCGTGCGTCACTACTAAATACAATATTTTAGATTGGGCCGACCCTAACAACTTGGTCAATATTCTATTAAAAAGAGCTAATTGGGAATTTCTGAATTTTAAAAGTGCATACGTATTCATCAAACATTCAAAATGCAGTTGTAATATACCTTTTCTGGACCTCCCATCACATACGTGTATTTTTTTTATTTTATTTTAGATTTACTTTTCTTTGGCAGTATATCGTGACATCAAATAATACGTCCAACCTCATTAGCATAATGGTTTATCTGTATTTAACGCAATTTCATTGAAAGTTACCACACTCGTGATTCCCGTTTTCAGAATGTGTACACATGCACGAACTCTTCGGGGACTACTTTTCTTGCGCTAGAGACATACTAGTTATTATCGTTTTAAAATGGATTTCTCACTCTTAAAATGTATTTTCATTTAAAGTTTGGAATTATTAGGATTAAATTTGTTGCTATGGAGTTTTTGCATGTGTAACATTTTAAATACTGTCCTTAGTATTCAACCTGTGCTTGATGAGGCACAGTTTGCACTCCATAGGTAATATAGAGGATCTTACATGAGTTCTCATTCATTATTGAATTTTATAAACGAGTTGGCAAAATGATATAATACGAGGCTCTTGCCTAGCATTATATCATTTTTGCTAACGAGTTTTATAAATTCACGAATGTTAGATTTTATTTATCACATAACTCACATATCGATTTTTATTGCATTTTGCCTGTCGCTTTAACACATGAAACCGACATAAACCGTGGGAACTGGATCATAGTGTTTATCGATTTTTTGACAACATATTAGTTAGGCGTATTCAGCTGCCCACATGCATTACAACTTCAATTCCTAGGGAACCCGTCTAAAAAACTTGAATGGTATAAACACATATTTTTCAATGTTCAAAGCTTGCCGTTTTATTGCCTCAAATGACGTTTTCGTAGAGCAGTCTACTAAAGTGTAGAATGCGGCAATATTTCCGGGATCTTCACATCCCGGATTTTTTACGGAGCATAATGAAACCGTAAGTGAAACTGGAATGAAACCGCAAGTATTGGAATGGAATAAGGCAAATCTGTATTTTAATGGAATATTATCTTTTTATGGAATAATACCCATTTATAATGCGGTATTCTCGTAAATAACGCCGTGTTATATATTAGTCGATGGGGTTATTCGTTGCCTATATGGTTTTCATAATTGCACATGTAATGGTAAGGTAGCAATGAACAGTTTCAATTCAGTTTTTCACTTGACGTTTATCTCTGTTGTAATGCACACGCTAACGCACAGCATCCCTTATATGTGAACACCTGTATTACTGTACTGATGTGTACTTCTAGCACGTCGTGAAGAATGTGCCTGGTAAGACAAAAAACCGGTCGTGGCATGTTTACGTCACATTATTTTTTTCAATATTGTTTTAACACCCGTGACTTGATATGTTATTATGTTAAACTTCGTTTCCAGTCCCTGCCCAGATATATGCTATTTCCTCTCGGCAGCTATTTTCCGTTTGCGTAAAACTTTGCTTGTTTGCATACTTATATAACTAGTGGGATATAGAAAATAAAGAATAGTGTTATTCCACTCCCACACCGTAAGTCATGTGATAAATATAATTATAATGTATCTTTATTTTAAATAACACTATAGATATATTAGTCAAAATTCGTAAATACCCACCTAATTATATGTCAATAATATTCTCATTGTTTTGTGTATTTCGCACATAATTAACGAGACAGTTCAACTGCAAAATAACGAGTGTAAATCATCAACTCTGATTGCATGAACACATTTTAAAGCTTTCAAGTCGATGTGTTTTCTTAGAAATCAGTTATAACAATTATACAACTGGGTATATAGGATTTTGTTCAGTACGAGGGTCATTCAATAAGTTCTGTCATTAACGCGTTTTGTACAATTATGTGCTCGTTGTGAGTGTTGGTGTTTGGTACCAAATGAAAGTGAGTTTCAATACCATTCCATTGAAGGTAAAAGGAATGCTGTATCTTGTGTGTGACGAAAGTTATGGAACATTTAATACACATCACTTATACATACTGAGGCATTTTCGTCCTGAGTTTTTTTCATGATGTTAATTGTTACTTATTTAAATGACTGTTTCTCTTTAAGTACTTGTCGAAGACCTTTGAAATTTCTCATACATTACCAGTTATATCTGTGCATGACAAGATTCAGAATTTAAGCATGGTAGATAAAAAGGCATTGTCTTAGAAATTAACATTTTAAGCTAACGTGTAAAATTAATTTAATGATAAATGGACATTAAATGGAAGGGCAGTCTTCTGAAATAGCGTTTTTGGATGATCAATATTTTCACTAAAGATTGTACAAAATTCTACAATAATGTGTTGAATATAAAATAACACTGAAGGACTAGGATTTGTAAAAGAAATATGAAAACATATTAATACTATAAGAATAATTACGACATTTAAAAGATATTATAACATTTCCGTAAACAAAATGAAGAAAATCAGTGTTATTTCTGCTAAAATTAAGGGATATGCATTCACTGATATCTAGTTTGCAGCAAGACCTTTCCGAATTCTCGATAATCATGTTCATGGATTATGGGCGAATAACAACAGATGGCGTACAAGAAAATTAAAAGCATAGAATTATTCAAATAATTTTTACTTTTTTTTGTAACAAGGACATTTTCAGAGATGCCAGAATCCAAAAGGTCTGGTATGGGGAGATAATTCAGGGGTATAAATAACCGGATTTTTTTCATTTTTGTTGTGGAATTTAAGAGAGCGAACCCAGAATTACTATAAATACACTACCTTATCTCAGTGTAATATCCAGTTCAAAGGATATATGCCTAGTGACAGAACATTTTGAAGCACCCTCGTAATTCGAATTAGTGCAGCTTTCGATATTTCTAATTCTAAAATATGCCAGCTAAAATTATATTGACACAATGTTTTACTAGCAGTACCACTATGAATGCGTTTGCAAAAGAAATTTTCGAAATATTTAATGTTAACGCTGAATTACAGTTGTTTGCATTTCAAACGTTATTCAATTGAAAGGGAGGTAATTTAGGATCATCAATGTTTCGAATTCTTATAGCCTGAGAATCTGTAATAAATGGGTCAAATAGTTATGGTTTTCATACCAGTTTTAAAAAGTTTATATCTTTAAGCGGACTTCGATTCGTGTTATGTGTTTTATCAGCACTGTTCATGTTTTATCAGCACAGTTCATGTTTTCATATAAAGAGAGCGTAACTCTCAAAAGATGTAACAATTTAAACAAAAACGACTGTCGGAAAACTCGACTATTCGATTTTTCAGAGAATAATACATTATATAGCCAGTATATACCATCAGAAAACAAGGCTACAACAAGGTGGAGTTGGGGTTGTGGGGCGGGTATAGAAACTCAGTTCGATATAAAATTAATGTTAGAATCTCATACAAAAATATCATACAAATTATAGTTACATTTGGGCAGGGTGTGTCATTTTAAAGAAATGTGTGGTCTAAAGGCAACTTGGGGAGGGAGGGGATATCTGGCAATTTTTATTGTGGTCTCATTTCAGTTTTTTTTTATTGATATTTCATCATTCTGTGTATCTGAATTTAATTTAAATTGTTTCATATGTAAATGATTGCGTTCAAATTAAAAAGTTTAATATCCAAATGAAGATATAATGAAAAAAAATTGCCCTCCCCATGTCCTCAATGTGAGGTGAGCCCATAAACAAATGGTGGGCAGGGTGGGGGCGCATCATTGATATAGGTGTAGATTTGGTAAAACAAAACAACACAGACATATGTAAAAAGAAAACACAAAAAACACATTCTGGTGGTGGTGATGATGGGGTGGTGGGACGGTTGGGGGATGGGGGGCAAAACATATTGATCAACTAATAAAACAAAACAACACAGATATCTGAAGAAAAAAATATATATATAAATTCGGGTGGTGGTGATGATTGAGTGTGGATGGTTAGGGGATGGGGGTGTGGAGGTAACATAGCTATAGTGTAAAAATATACCAAAACAACGCAGAAATATGTAAAAAAAAAAAGAAACAATAATAAAAAAAATCGAGTTTTGGTGGGGGGTGAGGGTAGGAGGGGGTTAACATATCTATATGTGTAAGAATTGACCAAAACAACTCAGAAATAGGTACAAAAAATCAGTACGATTCTGGATACATCCTGAGATGTTTATTATTGTGTATGTGTTTCTTTAGTTAGTTTCTCTGGATGTATACTTCATTGTTAGAGAATTCCTTTTGATGGGATGTAGTTTTGTTTACACTGTCTTGTCTATTTGGGCGCTGAAGACAGGATAATAGCGAGGATTGTGCGCATATAAAATCTATTCAAGCTAACCAGTATACCTTATTGCCTACTGACCGTTCCCAAGTCGGTAACCCTGTTTTCACCACCCTTTCTGTTGTTTTTTGTCTCTTTTATTGTATTATCAAGTCCTTGTTTGCAGTGCAGTGCGGACCTACGATGCCATTGCGTTCGGACGCTGTGTTTCTATAGGACCCTATATCTCATTTTTGAGTGGGGGTGGGTTGGTGGGGGTGGGGGGAGTAGGCGGGGTGGGCGGGGGTTCAGTGGGGGTCAACATAGCTATATGTGTAAGAACTGACCAAAACAACACAGAAATATGTAAAAAAGGGGGCGTGGGGTGGGGGTGCGAGGAGGAGGGATCCCATGCCCCAATATGGGTGAAATAAGAATAAGATACATAATGCTATAACTGGGTGTGTGGAGGGGGAGAAGGCGGGAGCAACATAGCTATATGTGTAAGAAATGAACAAAACAACACAGAAATATGTAAAACAAAAGTGGTGAGGGGGGAAGGCGGGGTGGGGAAGGCATGGGGGTGGGTGAGTGAGAGGGCAACATATCTCTATATGTGTAAGAATTAAACAAAACAGGTGGGTGGGTTATGGGGGAGGGGGTTGTGGCGAGGAGGAGGAAGCCCATGCCCCAATACGGGTTAAGTATGAATAAAATGCATAGTGCTATAAAAAAAAAAAACACCAAAATTATATGATATATACAACAGCTTACACGCAAACCTTGATCTGCCTTTATCGCAAATTTTATGGGCCATCACAATTTGGGTTCCATGGGAACCCATAATTTGCAGAAGACAAAATTACTTACGCAACACTTTACAACATACTATAAGAAAACCAAATCCCAAATTTAGTTGAGCTAGGACAAGAAATGTAACAGATATAGACCTATAAACACAACTTACATGCAAAAAATAGACACATTTTAAGCGCTATAAGAATGTGGGTTCCATGGGAGCCCAGGGGTTACATGAACCAAAATTACTTAAGCAGGCTTTAGATAATGCTATTAGGAAGCACATGGCTAAATTTGGTTGTGCTAGGATAAGAAATGTAAGATATGTAGACTTGTAAACACAGCTTACAGGCACAATTGTATATGAAAAGGAGCCCATAAAATGTGCCCCTTTTCATCAGAATTTGGGTTCCATGGGAGCAGTCCTTAAGATAATGCTATATGGAAGCCCATGGCTAAATATGGTTGTGATAGGATAAGAAATGTAAGAGACATAGACTTTTAAACACAGCTAACACGCAAACCTTGATGTGCGACGCCGACGCCGTCGCCGGGGTGATTACATAAGCTCTCTTATTCTTCGAATAGTCGAGCTAAGAATACATGTTTCACAAACTATGGGTCAAAACAAAATACCACACAACTGTTCTAAAATATATGATTGGCTTATATTTAAAATAAAATTAGATACAAAAGTGAGTAATTAGAAATTTTGCTCAGCATAGTTGTTTATAAAAATACGCACTAACATGTATGCTGTTATTTCCAGCGCCCCACCAAATGTTAGGATCCAGCGTTTTCCAATCCTTTATGAACTCTTTTACGAAGCTTGACGAATAATTGACAAGCTGGAAACCAGTTATATTGACACCATCATGCTGGTACCGCTCCAAGTCCAAGTTCAGGAAATCCTATAAGTATAATGGCGAAGAAGCATGAACATTACTACTCCAAAAATAGACTCTACGATCCAAAGTATTACATGGTGATTCTTAAAAGAGTTTAACACATAACACGAATGCAGCTTCATTTGTTATCCTTGATAGTAAAATAGTCCGAAGTGAGCAGACAACACCAATTACCAACCAATCAGCGGGCAGGGAAAAAGGTCCTATTACACAGAATCTCTTAATTTTGAATGGTTGACAAGGTAAACAAACCAAACAATCTTGCTAAAAAATTAAAACTCAACTTTTGAAGAGTACTTGTGAAGGTTAGATTATACATTTGTCCAATGTATTCATAATTTGTGGTAATATTAAAAAACAATAAGCATATTTTACATGTTCCTCTTTTATCTACATGCAAGGAGGTGGGTCACAACCATCCGACCCAAACAGCTTTTTCAAAACATAATCAACGTATGGTTTACGTACGTTTCTTTGATAAATATAAGACAGGTCTTTCAAAACAAAAAAGCAAATCTATAGCTTCTTATATTAGGAAACACAGTACAGAGCTTAGAGCTATAATATACGTCTATGGAATATGAATTGGTGTAGTATGACCTAGTGGAGAACAATAGTTGCTTACACGACGGTCGACTAATTTGTGTTTGTGTGTGCGTGCTTGCGTGTGTGTTGTAGTGCTGCAATACTGGTAGCCGACCTGTCCTAAAAAATAACCTACTCGTACCACTATAATGAGGTATTTGACCCGGCTGGGGATTGTACCCACGACCTCCTGCATGCGAGGCCGACGCTGTTTGTTTTTAAGCAAAACACAATGGTGTACGAAAATAGTTAACTTCGTTTTTTTTATTTTACGTCATAATTCAATTGAGCATTGTGTTTTTCCTGGTTATTATGAAAACGAATACAGTGCCTTTATAAAAAATAAACGTAAAATGTTAAGGTTTTACGTAAAGTAACATTAAATGTTAGTAGTCGGATCGGAAAGTAATGCAAGTTGTAGCTGTTCCTTAAAGAAGATTATATCAAGCTATACTTATCATATGTCTTATGATATATTATCTACAGACAGCCAAAGAGGTAGCCATACCAGGGATCCTAGAATGTAGTTGTAGCCTTCTTTATTCATGCCAACTTCTCTAATCTAAAATATTGTGAAGTAAGATCTGTAATAATGTAAAACAGCAATGCATCTTACCAAATGTTAATTCTATTAAAGAAATTATATCGATACAGACAATTATTGAGAGGTCTGAATAACTTGGGAAAATGTGAAAGAATTATCACAATCGGATGATTAATAAAAAAGAAATTACCATTTGAAGGTTGCTCTAAAACGGATATTGGAGCCGCCATTTTAAGAATTATGACGTCATAGTTCCAAATTACCATAACTTATACGGAATATTGATATCCATACCGTTTCAACAGAACCTTCAAATGATCATATCTTCTTTGTTTGATAATTTCTTTGGCATCGGAACTGAACACTATCATCAGGGAAACCTGTTATAATAGGACACAAGAAAGATTCAACCGCGACAAATATTGTGCAAGAAATTGATAGAGACAGTAAGGGAAAGTCGCAAATGCCAAAAGCAACCACGACACAGTACTGAGTATTACAGAAACATCGAAAGACGGAGAAAGAAGACTGTATTGATTGTCAGGACGATGCCAATTAAACAACTATATACTTGTATCCTTGTATAAACAGCCTTGTATCAAACTGCTCAAACTTTCCCCATGTATATGATGTAAGTAAAAGACTATGCCTTTTTAAAGATCATTTCAAAAATACGGTTTAACTCCTATATATGAAAGCATTTTGAACCTGTTGCATAATGATGTGATACGCCTTCTCGGTGGACAAATCCAGAACAATATATCTGTTTGTAGAATTATCTATTTCCTCCTGCTTGTCGAGTGCTCGAAGATCTTCATGTGCTGATTTTATGTCTTGGAGTTTGTGCATGCGTACTTGTACGTGGTATTTTGTGGATTCGAATATTCGCAGAATCTCTTGTAAACTGAATAATCCTGAAATCGAAAGAATATAATTAAATTAGCAGACAAGATGCCAAGGTCAATATGAAATTAATTCCAGCAACACATACAATTGGAGAATTGTCTCCTTTTTTTGTTTTTTGGATTTAATTCCGTTTAACTTGAT
Organism: Cyrtodaria siliqua; assembly: GCA_037043455.1. NCBI lineage: Eukaryota > Metazoa > Mollusca > Bivalvia > Adapedonta > Hiatellidae > Cyrtodaria > Cyrtodaria siliqua. The sequence goes on from JAWPHD010002469.1 coordinate 16,716, forward strand.
TTCTTCGTGCGTGCTCAAGTGACAGAGTGATTAGGCAGACGGCGTGCCTTAGAGAGATGTTTTACTCTGGTTTACTGAGGTCATGACATGTTGAAAACAAAGAAACTATTTTAATGATTGTTTTACAGTTTTACAGTTTTCTTAATTAGAAATGAAAGCCTTCTTTGCGTTTATCTGAGAAATTTCTCTTAACCTTCTAAATGATTCCACGAGTGTGTTTGTTCACTCGCAATGTTGTCATACAATGTAACTTCAATCTCTGACATAGTTTACACTTGATACTTGATTATTGGTGTTCATGTCGTGCCAAGTAGTGTTTAAAATGCTAAAATTGTTATTGTATGTCAGGAAAGTTAATAGAAACGCAACATTTCTTCGCGTGTCTAAGACATTTATTATTATTTAAGACTAAGTGCATGAGTTAAATATATCACTCAGTACAGGAGATGTTATACAATGTTCCTTAAGCAATTGTACCGTAAATCATGTAAATCCGTTCAAAATTTACACATGGTGAATGTGGAGATCGTGGTCCAGTTTTAAAAGGTCGGATTCCAAGTTTGAAAGGTCATGGGTTTGATCCTCGCACTGTCAAGATAATTATTCAACATTGCTACCCAGAAAGTCAGCAAGTGTGATTGATATAAGTTGCAAGAACTTGTTTCACAATCGATGTTAAATAAATATGTTTATACTGAACTGTGAATGGCGGAGTATTGCCCACTTTTTGCAGTGCGAATGTCTTTGATTATGTTCTATATTTTGTTTATTTTAGGCATTATATATTATAGCCATATAAGTTTTACATTTTATGATGTACATTACAAGTTTACATATTTGCAATCAGTAACTCGGCAAAGACTCGTCCCTGGATGTAATTCTGACCCTTTGGGTGGGATTTCTGTACCGTATTCTTGTATATGTCTTTCTAAACCGTTTACCTTTACCTATATATATTTTCAAAACTTAGTAAGAATTACCTATATTAAATGTATATAATAATTCTAAACACAAGCATCCACTGCAGGATTCCCATGTTTCCTTTGCCTCAGTCTGGGTGCAGCTAAACGGAGACTTCACATTTTTCTTTTTACCAGCTTAGACTACTCACTATTTATCAGTTCCAAAAATTTAAACATACTTGGTATTTTTCAATAATTCTTCTTTAATGAACATTCAATAACAAAGTGATACTTATCGTCTAGTTCTGCACATGTGATAAATTTACGTTAACTTACTGGTATGCTTTACGGCTTATGCCATCTTCCATCTTCTATTTGTAAGTTATGAGATGAAAGTCTTAGTTTTGATAATGCATTTCTATACTTTGGTGTATTTAAAATATATAAGTAAGGTTTCATAACATAGTTATCTACAATACAACACATACATTTCCCAGTTCAGCGTACAATACAACATATACAATTCCCAGTTCAGCGTACAATACAACACATACATTTCCCAGTTCAGCGTCGTGCAATACAACACATACATTTCCCAGTTCAGCGTACAATACAACACATACAATTCCCAGTTCAGCGTACAATACAACACATACATTTCCCAGTTCAGCGTACAATACAACACATACAATTCCCAGTTCAGCGTACAATACAAAACATACATTTTCCAGTTCAGTGTACAATACAACACATGCAATTCCCAGTTCAGGGTAAAATACAACACATACAATCCCCAGTTCAGCGTACAATACAAAACATACATTTCCCAGTTCAGCATACAATACAACTCATGCAATTACCAGTTCAGCGTGCAATACAACACATACATTTCCCAGTTCAGCGTATAATACAACACATGCAATTCCCAGTTCTGCGTACAATACAACACATACAATTCCCAGTTCAGCGAACAATACAACACATGCAATTCCCAGTTCAGCATGCAATACAACACATACAATTCACAGTTCAGCATACAATACAACATATACATTTCCCAGTTCAGCGTACAATACAACACATGCATTTCCCAGTTCAGCGTACAATACAACACATGCAATTCCAAGTTCAGCGTGCAATACAACAATTCCCGGCAGTTTACGCCGCAACACGTTCGATTTCAAATACGGCGTACATCACAGCACATACAATTCTCAGTACCGCGTAAATTGCAACTCATACAAATCCCAGAGCAGCTTGCATCACATTACACAACATTCCCAGTTCAGCATACATCACGAACCATACAATTTCCAGTGCAGCATGCATCACGAAACATACAATTTCCAGTTCAGCATACATCACAACAAATATCATTATCAGTGCAACATACATCACAACACATAGAATTCCCAGTTCAGCATACATCACAGTACATACAATTCCTAGTCCAGCATAAATCACAACATCTACATTTCCCAGTGCAGCATACATCACAATACATACAGTTCCCAGTTCAACATACATCACACCAAATAGAATTCCTAATTCACAATACGTACAAGTCCTAGTTCAGCATACATCACAACACATACATTTCCCAGTGCAGCATACATCACAACTCATACACCTCTCCAGTGCAGCATACATCACAACACATACTATTTTCAGTGCAGCATACATCACAACACATAATATTCCCAGTGCAGCGTACATCACAACGCATACAATTCCTAGTTCAACATACATTACAATACATACATCGGCCAGTTCAGCATACATCACCACACATACACACATACACTTCCCAGTGCAGTATAAATCACAATACATACAATTCTCAGTTCAGCATACATCACAACTCATACAATTCCTAGTTCAACATGCATCACAACTCATACAATTCCCAGAGCAGCATACATCACAGCACATACAATTCCTAGTTCAACATAAATCACAACACATACAATTCCCAGTGCAATATACATCACAACACATCCAATTTCCAGTCAAGCATACATCACAGCACATACAATTCCTAGTTCAACATAAGTAGTATAGAAACAGGCCAGTTTCCCAGAGCGGGCTTCAAACCCAAACAACTGTAAAATGTGTCGGCCATGGCTGTTAACTCAAGTACACCATCATTTACAAAAAACATAAATGATAGCATACTTTGGCCAAAAGTCCTGAAACACATTATTAATTACTTGAGCAAACCCGCTCTAGGAAACTATCGCTGAAACCCTAAGTTTCTATACTACTTATCAATCCAGTTGATCATTTTAATAACATAATATTTTGCTCATACGACTTAACTAAAACATTTGCAATTCATTAAGCAAAGTCAGACGGAACCGGACAGTAGTCTTCATCATCGCTGCACATATCGTATATTACCATGGAGTATTTTATTTTCCTACATTTCGCTATTTTGTATTTTAGGTCAAGAAGCTCTTCCCTGTTTTATTCAGCTCACGTTCATAAATATCCATTAAAGCCGCTTATTGACTTTTGCTTTTTTGGTGTCCATAAAATCATCACGGACTACTTCATATTCTACTTGGAGTTGCTTACCTTTTATCAATTCTCTTCTGTATTTATCTTTTAAATTGTTAAGTATTTTGCAAACCTTTTCTAATCTTTCTTATTTCGTATATAATATTACTATACATTATTTATTTTAAAGTTCTTATTTAATATTTTCAGTATCCTTAAATGGGACCCAACTATTGAAATCCTCATTGTAACCCTTCTATTTAATCAATGCTTGTTTCTTTTTGTAATCACGTCGTATTACTTTTTCAATCCTGAATATTTCTTGCTTAGCTTTTATCATTTCTAATTCATAAAAGCTTCCATCAATGTTTTGGTTGTTTAAATCTTTTTTTTTGTATGTCAGAGGATTTGTATATTGAATTTCATCAACAACAAATATTTCTTCAGTCCAATTTGGAATATAACCTTTCTAAAACGTTCTTTTATATTTGCTGATTCTAACACTATCCCCTATTTTAAACTTTGGCTTAGTTTGATTACTTCTCATTTTTCCATACAAGTTGAAATACAGCATTCCTTTATTCTTTTCATCATTTGCTTCAGTCGGTGTCATTTTAATACTCCGATGTTTTGTATTATTATACTTATCAACCATCATCTGTATCACGTCTAAATATGTATCTGTATTATTTGCTGTGAAATATTTCCCCATCCTCTCTTTTAATGTTCTGTTAAATCGTTCAATTACTACAGCTTTTCCAAAATTAAACGTGTGATACATTTCGATATTATTATCAACAAGGAACTGCTTGATTATTGTATTGTACAATTCTACTCCCTGGTCAACCCACAGCAATTTACATTGTCTTCCCAAACTTATGATTTTTTGGAATACTTTAGTAATTTCTGAACCAGTTTTATTTGGAACTGGAATAACCAAAGCAAATTCAGACTAAATACATCAATAACAGTAAGCAAGTATTATACACCTTTATTATGTTTTGAAAACGATTGCATATCAACCAAATCAGCAGACCATATTTTATCCATTTCATTAACAATCACACGGCGTTGAGTGAACTTTATTCGTATGGGTTTGTGAAGTTCATAGGTTAGCTTATCAGTTCATCTCAACGCTTTTTCTCGTTTTTGGATGCTCCAAGACCTAGTTTATATTTTGCACTAATATCTGGCTTGACTATCAAATTCTTAGCGATTTTTTCTCCAAGTGATTTAGACTTACTTTTTTTTAAACCGGCCTGCATGCTTTTATTGCACATTGATTTATTACTAGGATTTTCTTCATAACAATAGTCATGCTCTTTGCAAACAGCATCTAACTCATTTGCCGGTTCTCGGCTATCAAGTTGGTTACCCGGACCGCACTATTTACAACCAGGAATTGTTAACCTCTTTCTAGGTAATAAAGGAAGCATAGTTTTATGAATATCAATATGTCCAACTTGTGTACTTTTAACAAACGGTGTTTTGGTAATGCCACAAGACGCACATGTTGCTTTTAACATTTTTCTACCATTTTTTGCTAAAACATACTGAGGATTAATATTTTCAGTAACCATATATTTCTTTTATACAATAACTATTATAATTATATATAATATGATTAGACTAAACTTTGTTTAGCCTAAGCTTTGTTTACAAAATATGATTTTATGATGTTTTCATTTTCTGCTGGCTTGCGAGGTTTTAGTATTTTATAAAGTACATAATACACACTATTTTCTTTTTGTTAGCTTTTAATACAGAATAAACAAAAATATCCACACAGCACACTTATTTTGTCTTGATACTGAATAGTGTTGTATTTTATATTAGGTATGTGAGTTAAAACTTCTTTTGGTGAGCTTAGACCAAACGGATCGAAGTAATAATTATCATAGTAACAAGTCCAGTGTGTACCAGGTCCAGTATGATCATCAAGATTAATAATACCGCATTATTGTTTATTTAGTTTTGTCGGTAATTTGTTTTTGCTAAACACTCCACTGAATTTTTGTATATCTAGCTGCTTAACCCATTTTGTTATATCTTAGTTAGAGATAGGTTCATTTTTAATTTTTGTTTATGAATGGGATACTTCTATATGGTTTAAAGAAATATAAAAAGGTCGGACAGGGAACGTAGAATTCAAGGAGGACAGTCAACCACAAAACACAGAAACAAACAAGAAGGCAAAAGTAATATTAAATGCAAACGACATCACAAACACAAAAGGGTTGACAATAGGGCTACCGCCTTGGAACGGTCAGTGGCAAAGTAGGCCACGGGGGGTTAAACCGGTTCTAGGGTGCACCAAACCTCACACTTACCCTACTGTCATCCCATTAAAACAGGACAGTGTAAATAAAGAAATCCCCGCCATAATCTTATCTCTAAACAACAAGGCAGCATCAATAGGCAATATAAGTAAAACACAAATATTCTCGTGTAAATATAATACAAAAAACAATAACATAGAAAGCCACAATGAAGGCACTCAGTGACTTGGCAGAAGCCAGAGCAACAAGAGAATAAACCATTAAGGGCACGACAAGAAAGATCATAGATAAACATCAAACGCCACAGTCCCAATGGGCTTTAGGTAGGCGTCATCATAGGGTCCACAGCCTGTCCAGTCATCGTACAATTAAAGAGGAAAGCATAGTGGCGAACTGTAAAAGGGTCCACCACCAAGCATGCAGTACATTGCAAAATCATAGTGATAATTTGCGAGCCTACTTGTAAACCATTCCAACGATCAACTCTTAGTACTTTCCCTTTTTTACCTACTTGTAAACCTTTCCAGTTAAGCCACTAATTAGAGATCCATTCAATGGAATGCTTAGTGATGCAAACTGTCCGAGAAATCCCCCGTCTTGGTGTTGTTGCCTTGTCAGTTTAATAGGGCATCAACCTTTGGATTTTATTATCTTTTTTATTTGCGGTAGTGTTAAATGCATTATTTGATTCAAGTAGTAGTGCTTGTTTTTTGTCACTAGGAATAGTTACCATCCCATTCCGAATAGTTTACCGATTCCAGTACTCGCCAGACCACTCAGTGCTACTGTTGATAAGGGTGCTAATACTTTTGGAGCGAGTCCAGCAACTGTTGGTAAAATTGCTTTTGTCAGCACACCACCTAATGCTCCCAAAACACCATTTTTAGACTGAGATCTCATTTGAGATTTTGATATATGTATATCGAATCCGAGTCCGTCGTTTATTGCCTTCTTAATATTTTTAATTTGAGTTTCTGTTAACAACAAAGGAAAATCTCCAGTTAGTTGGTTATGTTTTAACCTAAGTGTTACTTCACTGTTGTTCTCATAAGCCCTGGCTAAACTTCGTTTTAGAACATCTGTTAAATATCCTGAATAATTTTGGTAAGTCATATATATTTTAGGTTAGATTAAACAATAACCGGTTCATTTTTAACAGTTTGTATAGTGGGGTGAGAGTGTCTGACCAAAGGAAATATTCCAGATTGCCTCGTGCGTAGCGGCCTTCCCAGTTCGCCCACTACGCACGGGGGATTTTCTCACCCCCAGGGTCTTGCGATTGCTACTGTTCTATACATATTGTACACAAAGGTGGTACAATGTGTTTGTGAGTGCTTATATCATTAACAACAGTTGATTACGGTTACTTACTACTTACCATGTTTAATGTTTGTATGCGTATATTATGTATACACATGTGTTCTATGTAACACTTATTTTATAAAAACACTATGTTTGTGTTACGTGTGTTAATAGTCCAAGCACAGAAATCGTCTCTGATTTCACTCGGATAGACAGTAATCCGAACTGCAAGAGCGCTTTCGGTCTTGAAACCGTCTTCAGTTGCAACATGAAATCCTAAACGATTTCTATTTAATACATAAATTGTCTCATTTACTGATGTAATGAAGATGATGACGGTACACTGTGATTAACCAATTAATTATATATAGTTTATTCAATCTGTCTCAATTAGTTTGTAACACATATTCAATACTTTATATACACTTCTCAAAACTGCTAACTACACCGCTACGTTTTGGGTTATATATATCGATGGGTTGAATGTTTTTCAATAAAATAAAAAGGAAATACCAATTCAATCATTTTTACATCATTTCATTTTATTTTTTTCATGGGCAATGCTAGAACTAAACCACAATAAGCAATTACAAACGACCCATGTAAACACTAAAGTCACACTTTTCATTTCTTGTTCATAAAAGTGTGACTTTAGTGTTTACATGGGTCGTTTGTAATTGCTTATTGTGGTTTAGTTCTAGCATTGCCCATGAAAAAAATAAAATGAAATGATGTAAAAATGATTGAATTGGTATTTCCTTTTTATTTTATTGAAAAACATTTAACCCATCGATATATATAACTCAAAACGTGAGCGGTGTAGTTAGCAGTTTTGAGATGTGTATGCTTGGTTCTTATTGAAAAACGATATTTTAAAGTACAATAGTACTGTAAGACAAGTCGGGTTGGTACCAAATGTATTGTCTTTCAATGAACATGCAGCAAAATGTTCTGACACGACTGTGTCTGTACCGTCTTAAATGTGTCTTATAGGTAGCATGTATTCCGAAGAATACACTATTTATAATTTACTCGTCGGGTTGATACCCAGACAAAATTTGGAGTATCTCCAAATGTGAGTAAATGTGTTCTCATAAAAAATGTATTAGCAAAATAAGACACAAATGTGTCATATATTCCGAGTAATATGCAGTTTAAACGACGGCTTGATACCGAGACAAATGCTGGAGTATCTCCAGTAGTGTGTAAATCTGTACTGTGTATAGCTATGTAGTTTACACGTCGGGTTGGTACCGAGACAAATTCGGAGTATCTCCAGAAGTGTGTAAATCTGTACTGTATATAAATTGCTAACAGAAGTGAATTATACAATGTTTTCAGAGCTGAAAACATGCGTGTGACTTAGTCGATGTAGGGACAGCGACTGACTAACTATCTCGCTGCTGGTGTTGATACACTGGGTAGTGTGTTAGTCCTTAATTGGTTCCATCTGTGTATCTACCGTCTTTCTTTTGATAACTGTTTCGACGCGTATCAATTAACGCGCTCAGTGTTATCAACTATTTCAGGCTTAAGGTGAGAAATTCTTCTGACAATCCTTCCGCCGATAAATCAGGATTAAATTATCGTAATCTTCTTTCTTAATTACCCTTCGGCTGTACTCTGATACTGTACGAGATCTCGTCAGGGTAATAGTTAAAAAACGTTAATGTCATTTTTAAGTAAACACCGAGATATTTGAATCAAACAGCCGTGTTTACTTCCAAGAGCATATTTTATAAGTTTCTCCTTTTGTATTTCTTTCTCTCTATATATATATAGATATATTTTTTTTTTAAAAACAAGAGTATATATTTTCTTAAACATGTTTATTGTACCTTTTAGTATATTTTTTTATTAAAATTTTCAGTTAGATAAATTCTTTATTATAAACCAACCCGTGATAGTCTCGATTTATGTGTGATATAGTTTTAATAGATGACACGTTTTGTTTTACCTTAGTATATGACGGCTTGTGTGATTTTTAATTATATGACAGTGTAACGGAAAGAGATCTAAATCAAGAAAAGAAGCGTTATTATCAGATATATCCAGATACCGAGAAGTGTCATTAAAGGCTTCAATAACATCTGCCTGGGTATCTGGTGAAAGACTCAACATGAAATCCCTTTCATATCAAAATAAGAACAAATCTGCGACAAGTGGTGCAAAGTTCGTACCCATAGGGATACCAACAATTTGTCTATAAACGGTGGTTCCATACCTGACGAAAATATGATCTAATATGAAGATGAGTGCTTCACAAACTTCATAGCAAAGAAATACAAAAAGGTCGGACAGGGAAAGTAGCATTCAAGGAGGACAGTCAACCACAAAACACAGAAACAAACACGCAAACAGACAAACAAGAAGGCAAAGGCAATATTAAATGCAAAAGACAACACAAACACAAAAGGGCTGACAATAGGGCTACCGCCTTGGAACGGTCAGTGGCAAAGTAGGCCACTGGGGGTTTAAACCGGTTCTAGGGTGCACCAAACCTCACACTTACCCTACTGTCATCCCATTAAAACAGGACAGTGTAAATAAAGAAATCCCCGCCATGATCTAATCTCTAACCAACAAGGCAGCATCAATAGGCAATATAAGTAAAACACAAATATGCTCGTGTAAATGTAATACAAAAAAACAATAGCCTAGAAAGCCACAATGAAGGTACTCAATGACTTGGCAGAAGCCAGAGCAGTAAGAGAATAAATCATTAAGGGCACGACAAAAAAGATCATGGACAAACATCAAACGCCAACGTCCCAATGGGCTTTAGGTATGCGTCATCATAGGGTCCATAGCCTGTCTGGTCATCGTACAATTAAAGAGGAAAGCATAGTTGCGAACTGTAAAAGGGTCCACCACCAAGCATGCAGTACGTTGCAAAACGATAGGGTCATAACCTCTTTTGATAAACTTGTTAACAAGTTCAACAAAGATAGTATGAAAGTGATCATGACCAAGAATCTTACGAAGTTTATAAATCACATCACCATAGAAGTCAGGTTGTGATAGTCCTTGTCTCAGAAAAGTCCTTAAATGACTCTTATATTTAGAAAGAAGATCAGGATTACGATAATAAAATTTTGCAAAGGTTTTACGAAGTTTATGGTAACGGTAACCCTGACTGAGTAACTTTTTAGTTATACAAAGATTACGAATATTAAAGTCCTCAACTCGAGTACAAGCTCTAGAAAAACGAATAAGTTGAGACAGAAACACCCCATAAGAAGTTGCTCGGGGAACATCTCCATCCAAGTGGGGATAATTAACAATGTCAAAAGTCCACATAGTAGAATTGTCTATATACTACCGTTAGTAAAATACGCTTTTATATTATTACATGCCAAAAATGTAGTATTTTCTCTAGCGAATGTTTTTTGAATAAGAGAAATTAGCTTGTCTTTAATAAGGTGATGCGGTAAGGTTGTATATAGTGTAGAGAAGTCATAAGTGCTTATTGATGAAACTTGACCTTTATTGAAAATTTTATCAAGAACGTCTTTTTTATAGACCAAAATAAATGAATCCTAGAGTTTTCATAAGTTTTATCACAATATAGTTTAACGTGATCTTTAACGGCAGTAAGTAAACGTTTGGAGATGTTTGTTGTGGTGCAGGCACTAGAATTAGAAATAAAGCGAGCCTTATATGGATTTTTATGTAATTTAGGAATCCAGTACATAGTAGGCAGTTAATTTTGCTTATCGTTTACACCAGCCTTGAAAGTAGTGCACCGAGTGATATGTGAAAGGAAAGGAAAACCTAGGTCTCGGAGGAAGTAAAGAGGGGTTAGCATTATAAAAGTTAATACGTGTATCTATAACTTTCAGAATTTTCAGACACCATTTGATACTAAAATCTTCAATGGAGTGGGCGATCTGGGCACGACAGGCATTAAAATCAATAGTTGAAGGTAATCTATATTTAGGACCTTTCGTAAACAAATGCCGAATACGTTTATCAATAATATCAAAATTACCAGCGATGAACTGACCTGCTGAAGCATAGCATAGCAAAATATTGATGTGTTGCATTCACATTCCTTAGGAGTATTATGTACTATATCAAGGTCAGAAACTATTGTGTTGTAGTTGAAAATAATATTTCTAATAGGCTTTTTATACTTATAACAAATTACAGGACTTTCGGAATTTTTGAAATATTTTGGATAGAATCAACTACATGAATATCTCGAAAAATACTAGGCATGTCAACGAAATCAATTCCTTTTATTATTATATAGTAAAATATAAAAAAAATGTCAATATTAGCATCTTTAGAAATATTTCCTTCTTGATAAATATTGTCATTAAGGCCGAGTGGATAAGGTGTCTGTAAGTTTTTCATCCACTTAAGGTCTGCAATATGTCTAGCTTTTATTTTAAAGCTTTTAGTAGCATCATTATCAAAAAATATATATTCAACCGATTGAACAGTTACGTTATTAAAATTATGACCTGACTGACGAAAGTGTTGGTACAAGTAATTTTTTAACTTTTTAGGATTACTTGCATTATATTTGTGTTCACGAATTCGAACTTTTAAGGATCGACTTATTTGTCCAACATATTGTATACCGCAACTAGGTGCATTTCAAGTCAGAACATAAATGACTTGAGATGTACGCCAATCAACATTTGTAGCTAGACATACATTAAACAATCTACCATTAACAGCTGATTTAATGGTGGACTTGCAAGATAAATAATTGCAACAACTACTTATTAATAGAGGGAAACACCCTGCGCCTTGAATGAACTAAATGATTTCTGAAAGGAGACTTTATATGGTATTTCCTCAAAACAGGTGATCGTAGAGGAGTAACGGAAACTTTTGAGGCATTAATAAAAATCCTAGTAATATTATTCGAAGGAACATGAAACGAGGTAGCCGAATGAAGATTTAAAGGTGTAAGGCGTACATATGGTTTAGTTCTAAGAAATGAAGAGTAATTTTGTGGAATTTGTATTGATGACGCAGAGTGTAACCGAAGAGATGAAAGATTTATTTTTAAAGTTTTAACTAATAGACTCATAATTGTTAATTTGGAGAGTAATACCATTCTGCGAAAAGCGAAATAAGAGCCAATTAGTATTTATTAGAGATACGAAATTGTATCGTAACAAAGATCCATAAGAAATAATATTAGTAAACTTACGGACTGTTAAAAGAGGTCCAAAACTCAACATCAGTGTCTAATACAAGATAATGAGAAAAGTTAAGGAAACCCTAATGAAATGGGCCAAAATGTCGATAAGCACAAAACCTTCAATGCGGTATATGAAACCCACGTGTTTAAGGAAAAACTGGATCAATGAATGTCATACAATCCCTGTAGGATGTAAAATAACAATATTGGATGTACGGGGAGACTTTTTACGGTCGCCACACGGCACAAACAACACTATTGTGCAATAAAAAGAAATATAAAAAGATCGGACAGGGAAAGTAGCATTCAAGGAGGACAGTCAACCACAAAACACAGAATCAAACACGCAAACAGACAAACAAGAAGGCAAAAGCAATAATAAATGCAAACGACATCACAAACACAAAAGGATTGACAATAGGGCTACCGCCTTGGAACGGTCAGTGGCAAAGTAGGCCACTGGGGATTTAAACCGGTTCTAAGGTGCACCAAACCTCACACTTGAAACCGATGATTTCGAGAGATAATGCAAATATCATGTAAAACTCAAACAACTGGTAGATGACAGGACTATTGAAAAAGATTGCTTTTTGAAATACTTGTACATTCTTTTGTATGAAAAAATAGATGTTCTTTTGGATGAAAAAAATACATATTCTTGAAGAATCAGACAATGATGACGCTGATACCGATGATGATACTATTTTGGTTGAGAAAATATATACCTTGCAGTATCAAAAGATGATGCCATTTTGGTTAAAAAAATAGATGGTGATGAAATTAGAGATTTTAGTACCATTCCTGTTGAAAAAAATAAATTCTATTTAATTAGGCTTAAAACAATAATCTCATGTATTATTAAATAATGGTTAGAAAAGCTGCGAAAATTGTAAAATCACCGCCAGAAGAATATAGCAAAGTTTTGGAAATTGAAAAATCACCAAAACAATATAGCAACGTTTTTCGAGTTATTATTGTATGGGGCGAAAGCCCAACTAAGCAACTTTGGTTTACAAAACCACTTGTTATAAATGTCCTTGAAAAAGAATTAGAGCAAACAAACGGTCTTAAAATGAATGTTACTTTAAAGTTTCTTTAGATAAAGTAGCACATGATAAAGAAAAAGGTAAAATAATCACTTATAAAACAGCTTATTTTGCTTCCAAAGCATTATTAATTACAAACAAAACTCAAATTGATGATGCGCTAACTAAAGTATCTCTTGAAATAATGGATAAAATTGGCAATTGGATTTCTAAAGGAAGTGGTTGGAAAATTACATCAGTTGATGCACACTACATAAATCGAGTAAAGTATAAGCACTTGCGAGGTAGCTCTTATTTGAATTGACTGAAATAACTTGCTAATGCTAAAAAAAGGATTAATAAATATAAAAAATGAAAAAGATAACGAGTGCTTTAGATGGTGTCATTTAGCTTATAAATTCCCTGCCAATAATAAACATCAAAGAATAAAAAAGTACAAAAAGCATATTGGTGATCTTGATTACAAGGGAATAACATTTCCTGTTACAATTCAACAAATCTCAAAGATAGAAAAACAAAGCAACATTAATTTTGTTTTAACATATTTTGATATGAGGATAATCAAGTATACCCTTTGTACATATCAAAAAATAAAGCAAACGAAGCGTGTGATATGCTGTTTATTACTAAACAAGAAATAAATCATTATGTGTGGATAAAAAACTTTAACAGTTAGATGTATAATCAAACAAGGAAAAAAATGGTTTTGCAAAACATGCTTGCAGTGCTTTACATTAGAAAGGGTGTTAAAAAAGCATGAGCCTGATTGTCTTTCGCTTAAAAAGTAAAGTAAAGTGTTTGTATTATTATAGTGTCACCCCTATTGAAAGAGCCAGCCAATTTTGACTTATGAGACACCTTTGTTTTGAACATCATTACTTCCCGATTCATATTATTGTTAATGCCAGGCACCAGGCAGGTAGGCAATCGGTAACCGTTATGTAACTAGCTGGCGGCTCACCAACCGTTCTCTCTTCAGTAACAAGCCCGCCTATGACGGGACTCAGTTGAATGGAAAACAAGCAGTAGACATGCCAAACAAAGATGAAAACGTTTATTTTAAAAACTACGACAAGCAGCTGATGGTTCCGTTTGTTATATATGCTGATTTTGAAGTAGTAACCGAAAGTCTTTCTTCAGCATCAAACAATCCTAAAAAATCATATACATAAGCATATCAAAAGCATACTGATTGCAGTTATGGGTAATAGGTTGTTTGTTGTTATGATGATCAATATTCAAAACCAGTTGTAACGTATAGAGGACCAAATGCTGTTTACAAGTTTTTGGAAAAAATGATAGAAGAAGAAAAGTGGTGCAAGAAAACTATGAATGCACATTTTAAGAAAGATTTGGTGATGTCGTCGGAAGAAGCTAAATTCCAAAAATCGAAATCATGACATACATGTGGTAATGGTTTTGTAACAATTCTTAAAAAAGGTGATGCGGGTCGTACAGTGGCATACGAAAACTCCATCAGAAAAGTCAGAGACCATCGTCATATAACTGGAAAGTATGGGGAAAGCGCTCACGATATATGTAATATTAATTTCAGGCTGACTAAAAGAATACCTGTTGAGTTTCATAACTTGAGAGGATATGATTCTCACTTTATAATGCAACACATCGGAAAGATTAAACAAAACATAAAAGTTATACCAAATAACATGGAAAAGTACATGGCTTTTATGTTACGACAAAGTTTGGTGTTTATTGACAGTTTTCAGTTTATGTCCCAATTACTTGATAATTTAGTAAAAACATCCCTTCGTTTCAGTATACCTCGCAAGAATACTCTGGCAACAAGCTAGAATTAATAAAAAGAAAAGGCGTTTATCCTTATGATTACATGAACAGTTTTGAACGTGTTAAGGAAATCAAATCACCTGGCAAAGATACCTTTTATTCTCAATTAAATGATGAGCATATTTCAGATGCAGATTATGATCTTGCTAAAAAACTATGGAAAATATTTAAGATTAAAAATATGAGTGACTATCATGATCTGTATATTAAGACTGATGTGCTGTTGATGGCAGATGTTTTTGAAAACTTTAGAAAAATGTGCATTGAGTATTACAAATTAGGTCCTTGTCATTACATCAGTAGTCCTGGTTTAGCCTGGAATGCATGCCTCAATATGACTGGTATCCAACTTGATTTAATAACTGATATTGATCAATATTTGTTTGTGGAAAAAGGATTAAGAGGCGGTACGAGTTATATTGCAAACAGATATTCAAAGGCTAACAATACATATATGAAAAACTACGACAAGAAAAAGGGAAGCAAGTACATAATATATCTTGATGCTACTAACTTGTATGGGTGGGCAATGTATCAACCGTTGCCTAATGGCAACTTCAGGCGGGTTGATAAGTTTGAAAAAGGAAAATCAAATTACATTGTTAAGTGTGATATCGAGTATCCCAAGAAACTGCATGACTCACATAATGGTTATCCTCTTGCCCCAGAAAGTTTAAATATAAAAGATGAGTGGTTGTCAGACTATTGCAAACATTTAAAACAAAAGTTTAAATTGGGATCTTGCAATGTTAATAAACTTGTTACGACGCTGAAAAATAAAACAAAGTATGTCGTGCATTTTAGAAACTTAGAATTTTATAAAAAGCTTGGATTAAAGGTAACAAAAATACACCGAAAACTACAGTTTGACGAATCAGAGTGGTTGACGATATACAATGTCATATACTTTAATACTGCTAAGAGAACAGCTGGTAAAAATGCTTTTGAAAAGGATTTCTTCAAACTGATGAACAATTCTATGGAAAACTTGAGAAAAAGAATTAATGTTCAATTAACTCACGACGAGGAGGTCTTTTTAAAATATGCAGCAAGACCTTCATTTATTTCATGTAAAATGTTTAACAACAATTTATTTGCCATTAACAGAATGAAAGAACGATTAGTTTTAAATCGTCATTGTTATGTTGGCATGTGTATTTTAGACTTGTCAAAATATTTGATGTAAGATTTCCATTACAACTACATTTAACATAAATGTGATAAAAAGCTAAATTATTATTTACTGATACCGATTCCTTACGTTATGAAATAAAAACAAAACATGTGTATGCAGACTTTTTCAAGGTTAAAGAACCTTTTGATAATTGTGATTATGGTCCAAAAAGGAAGTTTCATTTTAATGATAATAAAAAGGTTATTGACAAGATGAAAAATGAAACGTGTGGCATACCTATTGTTGAATATGTTGGACTACGAAGTAGTCTATATTCGTATATGCTAGATAATGAAGCTAGTACAAAAAAAAAATGCAAGGATGTTAAAAAGTGTGTTGTTAAAAAACAAATAGCACACGATGATTACAAAAAGATTTTGTTTACAGCAACAGAAAGTCAACATGAGATGAAAGTTATTAGACCACAAAAGCATAACATAAGCAGATATGTAATAAATAAAAAAGTTTATCAGCTTATGATGATACACGATACATTAGCATACAAGTAAAATACTCCATGGTAAAATACTATATGTGCAGCGATGATGAAGACTGCTGTCCGGTTCCGTGTGATTTTGCTTAATGAATGTTTTAGTTGAATCGTATGAGCAAAATATTATGTTATTAAAATGATCAACTGGATTGATAAGTAGTATAGAAACTTGGGGTTTCAGCAAAAGTTTTCTAGAGCGAGGTTGCTCAAGTAATTATTAATGTGTTTCAGGGCTTTTGGCCCAAGTATGCTATCATTTATGCTTTTTGAAAATATTGGAGAACTTGAGTGAACAGTCATGGCCGAAACATTTTACAATTGCTTGGGTATGAAGCCGGCTATGGGAAACTGGTCTGGTACCCCCAGTTTCTATACTACTAACATACATCACAACACATACAATTCCCAGTGCAGCATACATCGCAACACATACAATTCTCCTTGCAGCATACATCACAACACATACCATTCCCAGTGCTACATACATCACAATACATACTTACATCACAACAAATACAATTCCCAGTGCTACATACATCACAACACATATAATTTCCAGTCCAGCATACATCACAACAAATACAAGTCCCAGTGCAGCACACATCACAACACATACAATTTCCAGTCCAGCATACATCACAGCATATATAATTCCTAGTATAGGCAAACATCATAGCACATACAATTTCCAGTCCAGCATACATCACAGCATATATAATTCCCAGTTCAGCACACATCACAACACATACAATTTCCAGTACAGCATACATCACAGCATATATAATTCCCAGTGCCGCGTAAATTGCAATTCTTTCAAATCCCAGAGCATCTCACAGCATGACACATACTCATACCCGTACTTCATTCGTGTTTTCATTATTATGGGATGAAGCATTGTAATAAACATGATAAATATCTGAATTAAACAACTTATTAACTGACTAAACCAAAGTGTAACACTTTGATAAAACACAATTCATTACTCTCGTAATACGTTCATGTCATACGATCTCCCTTTTCAGTATTTAGTATGTACTTTTTCGGTTACCGTACGGATTTATTGTGAGTTTGTCTGGTGATCTTTCAAATTGCCCGTAACTTTTCGGTCATTCACATTTTTTCTATATTTTTTCACTTTCAAATTCATTTTTGAATTGTTTTAAATATTTATATTTTTTGTAACATTTTATGGTATGTGTTTGTTTTTGGTACGTCATAGATACCTTGTAGGTTCCTGTTGCTTAACTGAATATACTGCATATCTGAGTATTTTGTCAGACTTGATGAGAACATAAAATGGATAGAAGTGTATAGCAATTATCACAGGAAACAACGATTCCATCATTCTTCATTAGAGTAGGATGTTTTTCTACAAAATGCCGCGATGTTTGCTTAATGGTGATATTTCTGCAGACAGTCATTCGTGGCATAAGTGGTATGTGTGATGTCTGCGGTTTCTGTAATTTGTATGTCAAGGTTATTTCCTTAAATTCGTATGCAAAGACTGGTAAGAAAATTCCAATCAATCTTGCTTCTATGTCTGTATGTTAGAAGCATTTACGATACTTCGTACTTTCGTAACGATGCAACGATTTTTGTAAAATTTGAGTAGTTAAAAAATCTACTCAATTTGTAATTTTGATAAAACATCAACAAAATAAACTGACCAAACAGCGAGCAGAAATTGGACACAGATCTACATTCTGGTAGGTGATAGACTCGGTCTTTATCCTAGATGTTCAACGTAGTTTAGTGTTAAAGTTAAGGTATTTACAGTGTGATTCTTTTAAAATCATGCATATTTCAAACACAGTTATGACAATTGATTCAATATATGTATATTTCAAAATCGAATCTTGAAAATTATCATGTTTTTTTCACTGCCAAAGTTTTTATTTTGCTATAGAACATAATTATAAAAACCGAGAAATACACATTTATCACCTACTGAATAAGATAAAATCTCAACATTTCGATAATGGAAAGAATTATAAAAAGATCGGACAGGGAAAGTAGCATTCAAGGAGGACAGTCAACCACAAAACACAGAGACAAACACGCAAACAGACAAACAAGAATGCAAAAGCAATAATAAATGCAAACGACATCACAAACACAAAAGGGATGACAACAGGGCTACCGTCTTGGAAGGGTCAGTGGCAAAGTAGGCCACTGGGGGTTTAAACCGGTTCTAGGGTGCACCAAACCTCATACTTACCCTACTGTCATCCAATTAAAACAGGACAGTGTAAATAAAGAAATCCCCGCCATGATCTAATCTCTAACCAACAAACATCAATAGGCAATATAAGTAAAACACAAATATGCTCGTGTAAATATAATACAAAAAAACAATAGCCTAGAAAGCCACAATGAAGGTACTCAGTGACTTGGCAGAAGCCAGAGCAGTAAGAGAATAAACCATTAAGGGCACGACAAGAAAGATCATGGACAAACATTAAACGCCACCGTCCCAATGGGCTTTAGGTAGGCGTCATCATAGGGTCCACAGCCTGTCCGGTCATCGTACAATTAAAGAGGAAAGCATAGTGGCGAACTGTAAATGGGTCTACCACCAAGCATGCAGTACGTTGCAAAATGATAGGGTCATAACCTCTTTTGATAAACTTTTTAACAAGTTTAACAAAGACTGTATGCAAGTGATCGTGACCAAGAATCTTACGAAGTTTATAAATCACATCACCTGAATCACAAAATAACGAGTGTTAACGTCTTCAAAATCACCAGTCCATTATTTCAATGCAATTGAGTTACATTTTATATTTTAAATGTCGTTGACTGCACGTATATTCATATCGTTCACTATTCATTACATTAATGCATTGTTAACATACACGAGAGGCTTGTTATCTAACAGTGTAAGCGTTTTAAAAGATACATATGATTTATATCGTTTAACCGAGAAACATGTCTAAAATATTTGCATATTTTTTTACATTTCTATGGGTGAAAGATTATGATTTCTCAGTGAAAAAATATTCATAATCGCTAAATATTAATAACTTACTCCATGTACTCCGAACACAAAATTAACTAACAATGACGTTGAGCTATGACATCAATAATGTGTTACTGACGTCAACGTCATCCGCCGATAACGTTTAATTAAGCGAATAATTTCGTTTAAAATCCTACATTAACTGATTGAAAATGTAATAAATATATTAGTTAACTGCTGCGTTCGATTATAGGGAAATCTCTCACTCAATGATAGACGTGTTTTTTTTGTTTTTTAAGAAACACACGCACAATCAAACGCTGATCGTTATATATAAAACGTGTATATTTTAATAAATATAACAATACTATTTATTTAATATCCCACTATGTAACCTTGTTTTTCTTTTCAACAAGGGACATTCATGTGGTATTCTGTTATTAGGCTTTCCACTTTTCGGCGGAAAGACCTATTGAGTTCGTTGTGTTTATTCTTATTCGTCCTACTTCTTCTTCATATTCGTCGTCGTCTTCTTCTTCTTCTAATTCTTCTTCTGCTTCTTCTTCTACTTCTTATTCTTGTGACCGTCACTTTTCATAGCTATGTTGGTCGCAGGTCTTCACAATTTTACGTAGTGATAGAGCTCAGGCTGGAATAGTGTCTCGAAACTGTTGGGGTCATGACGACATTCAAGATGGCCGCCACTGGCGTTTGTAGGTAAATCTTGTTATCATTGTATCTTATGCATTTACGACGGTATCTGAATGACTCTTTCACAGATTGTAGAGTTTAGGGTCTAGTTGTGCAAGAACGTCAAAACGTGTCTCTACGTCAAATTGTCTCGACGTCAGTGACGTCAAAATGTTATGAAAAATCCGGTTTTTCATTGATTGCATATTTTAAGGTGTTTTAATGCAAAATCCATCAATGCCATTGTTTGAATAGACGCTGACAGTTTTAACGTCATGACGTCATCCAAAATGGCCGCCAATGACGTCATTTAAGAAATTTTGTAATCGCTATATCTCCTTCATTTATGATCGCATTTGAAATTATTTACTCAAATAATTTAGCACTCATGACCAAGATGTGCATTAACATCATTTAGAGTCATGACTCATACAATATGGCCGCCAGGGACGTCATCATGAAAATCTTGTATTCACTAGATCTCATATATTTTTTGTCAGATGTAAATGAAGCTTTCGGAGATTATAGAGTTCAGGGTCTAGTTGTGTAAGTATGTCAGAACCTGTCTCTACATTATAATATCTTGACGTCAGTGACGTCACAATGTTATAAAACAAATATTTTCTTTTCTGATTGCGTTTTTTAAGTTGTTTCAGTGTAAAATCTATTAGTATTGTTGTCTCAGTCAACGCTAATAGTTCTTAATGACGTCATCCAATATGGCGGCCAATGACGTCATTTAAGAAATATTGTAATCGCCATATCTCCTTAATTTATTATTTGATTTTAATCAAACTTTCACAGTTTATAGAAAATGAAGTCTGATTGTGAAATAATGTTAAATTTTGTCAGGAAGTCATCCAAGATGGCCGCCAGTTACGTCATCGTACATATATTTTTATCGCTATATCTATTGCATTTTAGATTGGATTAGAACCAAACTTTCACAGATTGTAGAGTTTATAGTCTAGTTGTGCAAACACGTCAAAACGTGTCTTTATGTTATAACGTATTGACGTCAGTGACGTCATAATGTTATTAAAAATCCGTTTTCTTTACCGATTGCATTTTTTTAATTGTTTTAGTGTAAAATCCGTCAGTATTATTGTGTCAGTCGATACTGACAGCAGTATTATTGTGTCAGTCGATGCTGACAGTTTGAACGTCATGACATCATCCAAAATGACGTCATTTAAAAAATCTTGTAATCACTATATCTCCTTTATTTATGATCGGATATTGATGAAAGATTCACAGGGAATGAGAATGAAGTCTAATTGAGTAATAATATCGAAAATTGTCATGCCGACATCAAAGATGGCCGCCACTGACGTCATAAGAGAAATATTATTTTGGCTATATCTTCTCTATTCATTATTGGATTTGAATAAAACTTTCAGAAATTGTAGAGTTCAGGGTCCGGTAGTGCAAAAACGTCATATCTATCCCGACGTCATGACGTATCTGATGTCACAATATTCAGAAAATCGATTTTTCACTGATGGCATGTTCGATAGTTATTTTCTTGGTAAATCATCATCTTAGACAACTCTGACAGTTGTGACGTCATGACGTCATTAAGACAGTAAAGCCCGTTTGATCAGGTTGTGATCAAAATCTAGTTTCTAATTGAAATTCGGCTCATTTTGCTGAAGACAACAATATAGTTTTGCCAATAATAACGTTTAAATAAGGAGGTTCAGAATAAATAACACATTTTGTAATCTTTCGTTTTTCGTTTCGATAAAGGAAACATGGTATTATGATAGTAACAACCTCTGACATATCTAAACCCCACCATATATTGTTATTATTATTATTTATTTTTCATTTGCAATTCATGACTTAAATTCATGTATGTGTTATATGTTATTTGTAAATATTCTGTATATTGAATAGTACTGATTTATTTAAGTCACATCTGTTGTACGTATGCCATTTATAAGTTGATTTGTATATATTTCGATTGTACTTTGACTGTAATATGCATGTATACTCTCCTGTGCTTGGAGGAAATAAAGATTTACTGATACTTCTACTACTATTTTGTCTCCTTTGCTGACCAAAATATAAAACAAAAACAAAACAAACAATAGATGACACAAAACATACCTTCCCCCGAGTCATACACATAATGAAACGTCCTCCACTGATAGTGTATGATTAAATCAACTAAGGCCTTCGTATGAGATGGTTTCATGTGTAGTTGATATGTTGGATTCGTTCGTGGCGCATTGTCTGACAGACTCGGTGAAACGTACGGTATATGGAAGTTCTGTGAATAGGCCTGAACGATGTTGCTCGACTCAAATTTTCTGGCACCATACATCATGAAAACACCGGTAGACATTTGTTTGCAGACTGAAATAAATAAAGTATACTGAAAGCATTGAAGATGTTTTTGATTTGCCTTTGGATAGGCTGTGCTTATCTACTAACTATCTTTATATACACCGTGATTGTTTAGCTGTTGAATTAAAAGCATGCGTCCTTACGTGAATCCAAGGATTTGTCCATTTTATGAATCATTCAAGAGCTGACGGCTCTAATATAATGTAGCCGTCTTTTTTAAAAGATTGCTAAAAAGATTCAGCATATAAATTTAAATGAATCCGTTGAAAGAATCACTGTGTCTTTGTTTTAATATATATTTTATAGGTTTATTTATTTTTTAACTTTATACCCTCTTCTGCCAATAGTGTTATAGATCTATATCTATTTATATATCGCCGTCCGTCTACATATATCGGTCTCTGGATTTAAAAAAAAATATGACAAAATACAAGGCAGAAAATAGATAATGTTACTATCTATAATATTAGTTCAGTATTGTTTTATGGCAAACAATAACGGCTCTTAGCTCATGCAATAAGTAAAATAAGTGTTTTATATTATGGTAAATTTGATCTGTTGGGTCTGTTGTTTCGATCTCTACATGTACATAATACAAAATATCGTGCTCATAATACATGTGGCTATATTATTTAGATCATAGCAAGTTTATCTCATTGTGCGCGATAAACTATTTCCCACGCATCATATATCCGTATTATATATCCGTCTTGTGCAGTACGCGACTCGCCGCGGCGGTATTGCACCGCTCACGGAATTGCAATAAACTGGAAATGTGTCATAAAACTATGTTTCCCTAAATGATGCGTGCTTTTGTCATATACCGACGTATGTACCCTAATTAGGCTGTACTTCAATAGGGCACCGCAATAGTTGATTAGTCGGTGTGTGGTATATTGTTAGTTGGGGGCACGTGGAAAGCGTGTCACACTGCAAATCCAAATATAATACGTGCCACTCCTCGAGTGTTTTGGTCACCAGTTGGCGGGGACTTATGGCATATATATATACTCCCTGGTACTATAGAAATTAGATGCTGTGTTATTTATTATGTTTTGTTTTTGTTTTGTTTTTGTTTTTTATCAATTATGTGAAAAATAAACACGTACTAAATATATTTTTTTCAATGTCTACTTTTCGGCAAAAGTAAAGTCCTTATTATCTGACGCTCGTATAATTGTACAAGTATTAGACCATGTCCATGCATTCGGAATATACTGCATTTCGCGCTTAGTGTACATTACTCAACTCTTACAATCGGTCGCCTAAGGTCTTTTGAAAATAACACGAATACTAGAAACTGGAAATCACCGAAACACATACCAATATTTTATTACGTTTATCAACAATGTAATCTGGAAAAAATGATTTCAGATTACATTGTTTATAAACTTAATAGTATTTGTGTTATTTTCAAAAAACCTGGGTTACCGCTTATAAGTTAAGTAGTGTATATGTTCGAAGATATGCGGTGTTGCCGGTGACTTACTGTCAGAGTTTCGATAAAAACAGTTTAATTCCGACATTTTCATACACACTATACTGTTTTTGCGTGCTTTCCCTATGCACTCACGGCTTTTTTTGTTCCCAATCACGTCACTTCTGGTTAAGAAGAGTTTTCCCCCTTTGATTTTTTCGATTTTTTAGCAATACCTGTTCGCCTTTTCGATTTTTATGTTTAAAACCATATTTTCACTAAGCATACATCAATACCATAGTAAACATCGTATTTATAATGATGTTTGATAATTAAAAACATATCAACAGCGGATTTGTTGATTTAGGACAATGTTCATTTTTAAGGGAATACGTCTTAAAAAGAAAATGCGAAAACAATAGCAACATGTGGTAATCTACATGTTTTACAGAAATTATAATTTCGCTCTTATTTCAAGGTAGAGAGAGGTACTTTCTCAAATGGTACATTTTGCTTCCCTTTATAATGGCCAGGAAAGTGTCGATTGTTTTAGCGTTATTTTTTTTGTAACTTGAGACCCATAACAGTTATTTTTAATGTTTAATCTTGCTCTTTACCTTATTTGTATTTTTATATGTGAAATAGAATGTTTTAACTAAATGGAAGATAACTCTGATACTTACATTGGATTACAAAAAGGAAGTGAACAAGAAGATCCACCCAAGTCATGCCGATGATTTAAAATACTTCACAATAGAAAATAACTTTACATTTGTTTAAGCTAGAAATGCATAAGGGCTTGCTAAACTTAATATGTTCAGTATATGTTTTGTATCAGAGTAATATGGGGTAGTACAACTCACTGCATTTTACTGACAAACAGTTTAAAGTAGCTATACCGCCAAAACCAGGTATATTTTACATCATATGTACACCGTTCCTAAACCTACTGACAACGAGATACATATATAACTTACATACTTTGAGAATCAAAACTATATAGACACAATATAACCGGCTTTAACCAGCCAGGCCAAACCCAAAACTGGAGCGTCAATTAAGGGTTACTCATAATTCATTTTACGCATATTCAATCATGAGTGTTTTTAGAATCCGTGAAAAACTTTACATTTAATCGGCACATATATATTATTATATGGCTTGAACGCCTGGATAGAGTTTTGATGTAATTTTGACGTTATTTGGCGGGTTAGTTTAAATCAGCTCATCAAATATCGGATATAAGCAAAACAGCGGCGATGTTTACTGATATGTACACAATGGGATTTATTTGACATTATTCCATACTTGATATTTGAGAGCAAACAAACACAATGGCATTTTTGAGATTATTCCCTATTTGATACTGGGACGCAAACAATCAATATACCACCTTGCAATGGACCACGGGTTAATATTTTACACGGTGACACGGTAAGTGTTTACTGGTGAACGAGAATATACATAACAGGTAATGTACGTAATTTACGTACATTTTGTATGAGTTAAGGCAAAGACACAAAGAGAATGCACTTAGAAATTGACCTCTAAGTGTGACAACCCGTCAACCGCACTATAACCTCACTCACCCCAAACCCTATTACCCTCCCCCTCCCCCTCCCCTCCCCTACTACACCAAAAAAGAAAAAATGCTCAACGAGGCCATATTGACGTATATAATATGCTCTGTGGCCGTATAACGTATCATTCGTTTTGACGTCCCAACGCGCGCGTCATACTAGACGTGTACACCTTTGTATAAATAAACTAATAAGTTCGATATAAAATTGTGTGATTGTATCAGCCAAAACATGTTTATGTTAAAAGAGTAGTGAACAGGAAATCCGGATTGCAAATTTACTACATCCATATGCTTAAAAAGAGTATGAAATAAACAAATTGTAAATTGCTGAACACGATAAATATAAAAAATATTGCAGTATTGGTTTGATTGAGACTGTTCATGAACGGTAGTGAAACGTGCTTGCTATCATCCACCCCCTCTAGCCCCGGGTCGAGAGGAACTCAACATTTAAAATTTCAACATGACGAATATTTGAGCCATACAGAAGATTTATGCATATGATGGTGAACATGAAACCTTCAATGATAATGTTCATACCATGGCATGGCAAGCGGCGTATGGTCCCAATTTCTAACAAAATGCTAACATAAAGACGCAATATTTTAAATATAAGTTTAAATAGCAACAGATGCGACGAAAGGCGGATAAAATGAGCAATACTCGTGTGTGTATGCGTTGTTGAATACAAATACATTCATAAACACAATCGTAACGGTAAAAATGTGTGTTTCATCCTCATTCCGAATATGACACTTCCCGTGCCCGCATCCGACGGATGGGGACGTAAACCGGGCGGCCTCATGTAGACCTTAGTTTAACCTCCAATGAATTCGATCATAAGGATTGGTGGTTCCGTGATTCCTTTGTAGTATTCACCTCTTGGCGGCTCGATATACCAGGGATGTGTTGATGAACCGTCAAATAACAGTTTAAATCAACATGAACGATTTGGGTGAACTTTTTTGGTGAATTATATAGCTTGTGTTAAAATGTCTTAATAACAGCTGCGTGAAGTTGGTTCAACATACTACAATCGACATACGACATTCAAAGCATCCTTCAAAGTGAATGTCGTTTCACGCGACACACAACGACATACAACATTCGACATAAAACATTCGAGATTCGACATACGAATAATGTACACGATTTTGCTTTGAGAACATTGTTCATCTGTTGGTGTACATTTCTTAACTTAAATCCTTGGTCTATCTGAGTTGTATCGCAAGTTCGCGTTTTTCCTTTACAAAAATACCGTTCGCTCCGTACATCCAATCAATGTTGTTATTTTTACATCCCACAGGGATTGTATGACATTCATCCTTAAACACATGTGTTACGTATACCATGTTGAAGGTCTGCGGTCTTGTCTTGTCGTGCCCTTAATGGTTTATTCTCTTGTTGTTCTGGCTTCTGCCAAGTCATCGAGTATCTTCTTTGTGGCTTTCTAGGCTATTGTGTTTTGTATTTATATATACATGAGCATCTTTGTGTTTTACTTATATTTCCTATTAATATTGCCTTGTTGGCTAAAGAATAGTTCATGGCGGGGATTTCTTTATTTACACTGTCCCGTTTAACTGACTGTTCCAAGGCGGTAGCCCTACTATCATTCTTTTTGTGTTTGTGACGTCATATGCCTTTATTATTACTATTGCCATTCTTGTTTGTCTTTTTGCTTTTTTTCGGGTTTACTGTGTTCTGTTCGACTTTTATACTTATTTCTACACGATTTGTTACGAACACACACACAGAGAACACCTTTCCGTGCTCTAATTGAACATTGGTAGCGCACTTCTTCTCGCATGCGCATTCTTATAGTAAAGCATGAAATCAAATAGGTCTGCTGTTTAAACTTCTTTTACACACGCTCTATAAAAGTACATGAACATGTGGATGAAAGGGACTTTAAATGAAAAATATTCAGTTTGAACAGAAAGTTTACGAAAAACATAATATAAATAAAATATGATAAAACAGTTAAAAGTCATACACTCGGACTATACCGCCTGGTAACTGAGCGTTGGGCACAAACAAGGGTCGTTATGTAAGAAATATTTCGACCTTAACGTCTTACCCCTTTTACTATAATCGAATCGATATTATGTTCCTATAATTGATGTGACAAATAGTGTCCATGTTGCTACATCCATATGCATTAAAACGAGCAGATGTTCTAGTTTGCTCCTCCAACTGCTATGTTATAGACGTTACATGTATTTATAATTAACGGAAGATTTCAATTAAGATATAAAAAACAAACAGTCATTGCAATAAAATTCATTGATTTATTCTTACCGATTTGTTTAATGAAATTCTTGAGAGCTACGAATCAAGATAATATTACTTAAGTAACTTTCTCTTTCAAATTATGTTCAAGATAAAACATGACCTGTCTATGCCATTTTGTAATCGTATATCAACATATAACATGCATTAGTTACAATGGAATTGCCTCACAGACAGTTACTATGTGTTACTTTAATGTTGTGTTCTCGTGTTGCTTTGACGTCTGCCAAGTCATTGAGTACTGGTTTTGTGGCTTTCTAGGCTTTTTTTTTCCATATATACGTGATGATATATGTGTTATACTTATAGTGCCTATTAATGCTGCCTTGTTTGTTATAGAACATAACCTGGCGGGAATTTATTTACACTGTCCCGTTTTATTGGGATGACAATATGGTAAGAATGAGGTTTGGTGCACCCTAGAACCTGGTTTAACATCCCCACCCGCCCCACAGCGGCCCTTTTGCCCATTTGCCCTAATGGCAACCCGTTTGTCTTTGTGATGTCACGTGCCTTGCATATTAACATTACCTTTTTTGTCATTCTAATGCATGTTATGTGAAAGCTACATTTCCTGTTTGACTTTAATACATACATTTGTTCCAATCTCTACCCAGAGTACACTCGTTCCTCATTTGACTCTGTCAACGTCAAAGAAAGTAGGGCGAACGGTTAGGTCAAGTGATTATTCAAAAAAATTATGACGATGTTTATAACAAATCCTTTTGCGTGATCTGCAAAGATAAAATATAGACCTATATTAATTAATTTCTATTTGTTTTTATAAGTTATTGTTTTTAGTAATTTTCTGCTATCGAGCTTTGGTTTGAAATGTTTACATATGCGTATCGATTGAGGAGAACTAAGTACGTATTAGTTTTGTAGTAAACTAGTCCCGATTAAAACTAAATTGTTTTCGTGCATTATTCCAAATCGTGCAACATATAATCTGCAGATATTCTGAAAATGATATTTACGCAAGAAATAAATAAGTTAGAGAAAATGATGTCCTTGCAACATTCAGGAATTTGAGAATTTAGATATCCTCTGATTTAGTGTGATAACCACACGCAATACGAACATTTGTTTATTTAAGGGGAATGTGCAAGTTCTTGCCAGCCATTATCCTTGTGGAATAAACTTTTCTGACTGTAATTATTACAAACTAAATTAATAATCATTGTTTTTATTTACGATTATCAATCAATAGCAATGCATATCAATATATTGGGCATTTACTTTTGCTCCCAATCTTGCAATGTCTACACAGTTTCCACAACAAAAACACCGTTGTCTACAGGGTTTACCACGCATTTTTTTAAATCTCAAATATCTCCATATTCGATGGGTGCATGATGCGGTTACTTGCATTCTAATGGATATATATCAAATATTTTAACCCTAAACTGGACACAAATCCGGCAAGAAACGAACTTATGGTCAAAAACGGTGATTGGTCACCGCTTCAAATTTTGAAAACTGAATACTGTCAGTTTTGAACGCCGATTACTTGCATTGAACGTTTAGCATGGGCATAAGACGGGTATATGTTTAAGCATCGAGCATTTAGGTACATGTCTGTTACATTGATTGATCGAAATAATCAAAATATACAAAGGAAGAGACTGATTTTCAATGCACATACCTCACGCATGCTTTGCTGACCGCCATCTTGTTCTGTCTACACGTTTTCCAAAAAAGTATACACGGTTTCGACTATTTGACAATGATATAGTGATATTTACACTTGAGATTTTATGCTGACACACTTGACAACACGATTGGTTCTAAATTAAATTTCACAAATATTAAATATTACCCAGAGAACCTAAGGCATTTGTAAGAAATAAAGCTTACGTGAAAACAGTTATGTACATGAAGTCTATGTTGTTATACGTACAAATCATTAGATAGTTTTCCGTGGAATATTCGTGATAAAACATACAAAATGAATATCCTTTTTTATCATCTAAATATACATGGAAACGAATCTTACTCTCATACTCTTTCAAACTATCAATAAGCGTATATGAAAACGCACATTGAAGGCAAAGGATGGCAATAGATAACGAGTTTGCTCGTTTTTAAACTATTGCACAATTCTTATAAAAATACCAAAGTGTGGTCACTACCACAAAACGCCAATGAACTAGATATATGTAACTCACTGCAAACGTCATGGTTACCAAATCATACGATATTCCCCACATGTGTCCAGAATGTGAATCAATATACAGTGATCCTAATAGTCATGCATAGATTCATGTTTAAGCATTAAGAGTGGATGTTCTTAACAGTCCGGATGTTAATAACGTACATCTCCTTATAAATGCAGACGACGAGGATTTTATTCAAATTCTCTTGGGCGCGAGATGCCAAAAGAGTTAATCGAAGATAATAGACAATCCTCATCCGATCCTTTAAATTTATTAAAAAGGCTACTTTTCAACCTGGACATTGACAGTTTTATAAAATCAGAACTTTCATAAAGTGTTTAGAGTACACGCTTTTCAATGAACCTACCAATTAACGGCTAAGAGTTTTCACATTTTTCCCCGAGTACTCATTTTCTTCACATGTCATATTATATCATGTTAGATATAAATGTACCCGACAGCATATTTTTAAAAATCACTTACTATTGTGTAATGCGATTCTCCTTTTTATCTGTACCCTTTTTATTCTCATGCCTTTCATTGCTATTGTATAAATGTAATCTGTGTTAATCATGTATGTATTACTTATACGTAATCTCATTCACTGGGGAAATAGAAAATTGAATTGAATTGAATATATATTGATTGTTTGTATTTAATATGATTGGATCTGTTGATATTTCTATATATTTTTTTTGATAATGAACTTGTGTATTGTCTTGTAAATCAAATTAAGTACAAGTAGTAAGTGTAATGTGCGGTTGTACACATCGACACGGGTCTTAAAGTAGATATAAAAGTTGAACAGGAAATGTAGAATTCAAGGACCACAGTCAAACAAAAACACGCATAGAAACAAGCAACAATAACAAAATAAGAATAAAAGGTAAGCTATGACATCGCAAACATAAAAGAGTTGACATAGGGATACTACTGAACGGTCAAATGGAAAAAAGGTAGCTGGGAATTATCGCAGACATAATGACTTCATTACAATTGATATTTATATTATACGTGACAATACACTTGGTAATAGTGTTTCAGAAGGAAAACAGATGATTTGATGGAAGTGTCATCAATATGTAATTATTAAGAAAATGTATACCCTACAGGTTTTAATTGAGGATTGAAGCAATCGACCTCAGCGTCTACAAAACACACTTAATGGCGTACTTTGGCTTAAAAAAAACTATGCCCTTTTTATGTAACACATTTTTACAAGATTGGTTTTACAGTTCCAACATTTAAAGGGCATCTAATAAAAACATCTAATAAAAACAAATATAATCGTAGAGAATGCAAAGACAAGTGATAAGACTTGTGTATGTTTTCAGTATACAGTCGAAATATTCTCTGTCTCTAAAATTGTATTTTCAAATAATAAAATATAACAACATTAAAGATGAATGGCCACCCTTTTTGTAGTATTATCAATTAACAAATTTAACACTTAAACATCATATGAACAGTTCTTCATAGTCCCGGAGAGAAACATGTGTTTCAAACTGCGTGATTGCACGGGAAAATGAGGTAAATCTGAATTGTATAACTGCACAACTATTGCCAGTTAATTGATAAATAGAGGATCTTACATGAGTACTCATTCTTTATTTATTAAACGAGTTGGCAAAATGATATAATGCGAGGCTCTTGCCGAGCATTATATCATTTGCTTCTAACGAGTTTAATAAATTCAATAATGAATGAGAACGAATGTTAGATTCTATTTATCACATAACTCACATATCGACTTTTATTGCATGTTGCCTGTCGCTTTAACTCGCGAAACCGACATAAACCGTGGGAATTGAATCATAGTCATTAACGATTTTTTTTGACAGCGAATATTAGGCTAATCTGCATACTTATATAACTAGTGGAATATCGAAAATATAGAATGGTGTTATTCCACTCACGCACCGTAAGTAGAGGATATTTGTTGTTTTGGAGTGAATAACATATTTGATTTCATCGAGAAGTGAAAAACGTTTCCTAACTTCGAGATGAAATAAAATATGTTATTCACGACAAAACAACAATTTTCTTTTTATTTTACGTTTTTACAAACAATTATTTATGCAATTTCAGTAGCCGTTTTACACACCTGGCTACGCACCCTGTTCACAATGACGTAACGAAACGTTACATGACGTCACTTTTCTGAAACCGTTAGCGTCAAAGAAAGAAAGAAATTAAATAAACAGTGGATTTAACAGTATAACAGTAGGAATATCTTGTGAGTCGTGTTACTGTGCATTTGTGTTGGTTGTACATTAAAAAAGTAGTCCCCGCAGTTACAGTGAAATAACACTCTATATTCCACTGTGTGGAATAACACTTTTATTTCACTGATAAAATACAGTATTTCGTTGCTTATCATAAAAGAAATACATTTACCTGTGGATTAATTTACCTGTTTTCTACGTCATCAAATAAAGTCTTTTCACAGATTTTGCAATGTGTGAATGGTAAATATATATTGTTGTGTATTAATTTCGATTTAAATAAACATAAACATGTTCATGAAATAAACATGGCTGGAGACCTTTAAAAGTTGATTTTTATGTTTACAGTCATGTTGTGTTCTACACACATCATTGCAATTTAAATATATTACTGTAAACATTTAAATGTTAAAACAATACTGATATTGAACAGGTGCAAAAAACAACCTGTATTAAAAGTATCTACCCAAGATGTTATCCAGTTAGTTGTATGGATATGTATATTACATCAGTATGATAACGTCAGAAAAAGGGTAAATTCAACTTGAAACATCTGCCCAAAAATGGCGAAAACATGTATCTGAAGTATGTGCCTATAGACAGTTACATTTATGTTTATTCGAGCATCATTTTAAGAGAAACTGATTTTTGCAAATCCTTTCTTCTCATCAGCAACAAACATATCGATATTGCGTTTTGACAGTAAATGTCTAATTTTCTTACGGTTTTGAAACCTTAGGATATGTATGTATTACGTGCATTAGTGATGTGTAGTTTATATTTATACTGTTCCTGCAAATGCCTGTAAAACTCTGGGTGAAAATATGAGCACTTAAAGGTGTTTAACACATTGTTATACACGTCGCCTTATTAAGGGAAATAAAATCCTTGGCTGGTACGTAACGTATTTCCATGCATATCGGATACGGTTAGCCGCGTTCACATGGGTGATGGAAAGCCTAATCTTACACAAGGGGGAAGGTAAAAGTCGCGTGCTATTATCAACAATGATAGTTGCATGACGTCATTGTGTAAATAAACATGCAAAAGGTAAGTAGTTGGCGACATCAACGCGCAGAATGTTAATGCTATGCAAGAAAAATAATCAGTCATGGATATCCGGTTCAGATAGGGAAATGTCATCCCTTGGTGTAACTGTTGTGATCGGAAATTCGTCAAAGATTCGGTTCCGATAAAAAAAGTTATATCTCCGGATTCCTAGAAATATTCTTGTATTGACATCATGAGGAGTAGTGTGAATATTGATCAAACTAAACGCAGTCTTTTCTTACAGAGTCTTTGTCCTCATATAAATGTGAAAGATTCACTGCTTATAAAGTGGTATGACATTGTCAAATGTATAAATAGTTATATATAATGTCATAGTAACTCGTGTACTGTTTCCCGGCGGACCGCTGAAGGTCACCAAATATGCAAATGACATCAAATTTACGACTGCATCAGCATGATTTAATATTTGAGCCGCGGCATGTGAAACCCGTAACTTGCTTTTACAAATCTATATCTGCCTAGTCGTATGAATACATATCTGATTTTGTATCTAACAGTGAACAGTATTCAAATTAAAATATCAAATCTATCTGAGAAGTTCATCTTAATGGAATCAGTGCAACTCTTGATGTTGGAACAGGAATCGAGATTGCCAAACGAACGTTCACATAAACTTAAATCACACGTATTGTTCAGATCAATGAAATGTTGTTACCATATGGGATTTGTATTGAGGACTCATACCTTAGCCGGAGAGTTCAGATATAGAGGATCTTAAACGAGTTCCCATTTCATATAAGAATTACAAGTTATTTGAAACGAGTTATGATAGTTATATTACGTATGCTTAGACTACTAATTTGACTAAAGAGTATGACATGAGATGTAATACCATAGTGGAAACAGTAACATACCTTTAGGGCCATTATCATTTTAAAAGACCTTCAGGAACATATTGCTTGGAAAGAAATAAAGAACGGTTTAGCGGGACCAAAACTCAACTCAATCATTTAGTTCTAGATCACAAAAAATAAGATAATTAACGGACCATTATTTACAATGATCCAGAATATCGCTTCGCACAATGTATGAGAAATGTATGAGAAAGAGAAATGTGCTTAAAAATATAATTAGAAACTGCGAATGTCTTGAAATCCCTATGGGATTACAGTATAACCTTATTGATTAGTAGTCGACACACTCAAGCTGACTGCGGGCGCTAGCGAGCGTCTGGACTCGTGGTTCATTAAAATGTTGACAGATAGTCAAACGTCAAAAATGACTACGACGTGACGTCATTTTGAACGTAACATTAAAGTGCACGTTGTATTACGCACAACATTAATTACAATGGGATGTGTGTACGTCCTTATTAAATATAATATAAACTTCGTTTTTTGTAGTTTTTAAAAACATAATATAATCTATATTACAAAATGATGTTTAAAATTTTATTTTTAGTATTAATCGTGATCCGCTGACTTTGTTTGGTGGCACTTTTATTACAAAACATCATTGCGCGGAACGTCACGTACTATCATTTGATTTGAGTTCCTGTTTGTTCATTGTCAAGTTCACATTGTTATGAATATTACGACAATAAAATTCTATTCTAGTCTATTCTATTCGTACTTTTTGACTTCGTGACGAAGGGGGTGATCCCCATAACAAAATGAAGTTGACCAATCAGCGGACGGTGATTTTCTTTTTGTCCACACCTCGTTTTGATGTTACAAATTTTAAAAAAGCGTATGAACTTCTTTAAAAGAAGTCTCGCGAGAGGTCTGGATTATCGCGACTAATTGATTAGATGTAGAATGAGGTGGCTTTGTACTGTAACGGCACTTACTTGACGAAACAAGTTGGAAGCTGTCGTCAACATCAATACTGTCAACTATAGCTGACAACTTGAATAATTCCGTCGCTCTTTCGTTGAACCTGGACATGGCAAACAGAAATCCAGATTTTGCCGCTTTGTCATCCCAATCAAATATAGTACCTGTAATTAGAGTAGAAGTAGATGTAATTGTTGGGTATTTTAGTAATTTGGTAGGTATATGGTGACAATTGTGTTTCCTCGATAGTTGTCAGAGTGCTAGCACATTGAACTAGAGACTCTTGGCTCGAGTCCCGGCTAAAACACGAGTTTATCAGTATCTGTTACACCACAATGTATGATAATGTATTATAATGTTTTTCCTTTCAGTTTTAGCTTTTCTTAGAGAATCATGGTCACATCAGCCTATGCTTTGTCACTGCGATGTACCACCCTAGATACAAAGATAAACAAAGTTTGAAAGGTGTAGTGCATACAGTGAAAATACGCGAAATTGACCTAGAGCAACGCAAATGTTAAAGGTAAAATTATTAAGTTATCTGCCCTTTGCTTGGAGGGTCAAGGTCACTTCCACATTTGCTTTGTCACGTTGGGATGTACCACTCAAGATACAACTATAAGCCATGTTTTAAAGGTCTAGTGCATACAATTTGTGAAAAAGTGACCTAAACGCAAAAGTTGAACCTAAATATTATTAAGTTATCTGCCCTTTGCTTGGAGGGTCATGGTCACTTTCACATTTGCTTTATCACGTTGCGATGTACCACCCAAGATACAACTATAAGCAAAGTTTGAAAGGTCTAGTGTATACAGTTTGTGAGAAAATGACCTAAACGCAAAACTTGAATGTTGACGCCGTTGCCAGCGCCACCGCCGGAAAAGCCTATGACTCTTTTTGTCTTCGAAAATACGAGACAAAAAATTAAGTCCCACTAATACTGACTATAATATCTGTTATTGTCAACGGTTATTGGAGGACACACACATTAGCTTTTTGAACTTATGGAGTAAATTTCAGGGTGCAGTTGTTCGTACATGTACACCGGCATCTCCAGCTTTATCCTAAATTTAACAAAGAGGTAAGTTGTGCTTTGAGCTTACAGTTAAAAACTTAAATTTATTGAAATCAGACTCGCAGTATCTTTGATTTATTTTGTGATATTCCTGTTGCTCATGATTTTATCTTTGATTAGGTTGTATTCGTTTCATTTTAGTCATACAGATGTTTACGTTGTTGCTGGATGCAAATAACTTTTTCTATTTCACCTTATTTGCTCGGCCATTTTTGATTCTCGTCAGAACATTTTTTCTTTTCATTAACATAAGCTTTATTTCTTGTCTTTCTTTGTTTCTATTCTGTGAGATTCCTGTTCTAATTAATATAACTATAAATACATAAAAACGTTCTCGTAAATTATTTAATTAATGTTCCCGAAATGTGGGATGCCGTCATCGTTTCCCACGCGGTTAAGTTTTGCACTAAATATCCTATTCTATGTATTCTCATATTGCGTGGTTTATGAGTGACGTCATGCCAGGGTCTAGGTAAACGTTAATTAATATTACTCTCATATTGCGTGGTTTGTGTGTGGCGTCGTCGGTGTCGAATTTAAATGGTTTCTAAACATTGGTAACTTCGTTTTTTGCCTTTGTTTGTTTTTTAACGCGTTCGTTTAGCGGGGTTTGCCTCGGGCTTGTGCGTAACTAGTCCACCTGCTACAGATGTCCCTTTACTTTAGAATGAACTGTTTACTGGTGTAATGCAGCAGCTCGGGATATACTGCACCCATGTTCGCTGTAATTGGGTCAGCAGCTGATTATATGTTCTGTATGCTAAATTAGAACCATGTGGTGATATTTGCGTGTGTTTCAAGAATAATGCGGCTAGATACATTCTAACTGAAAATGTTTAGGGCATAATGTCTATTGCAAGCTTAATGCGTCTGGGTGCATTTCGACTGAGGGTGTTTTTGGGGTGTTGTCGTGATCAATGGACATTTGAATAAACAAAACAAACAAAAAACAAAAAAGGGGGAAAAAATATATATAATAATACAGGGGTAATAATAATAATGAATAAATATATATAAATATATATAATAATAATCGTAATAATTATAAATACAAAAACACAGATATATTCCAATAAGTTTATTAAAAAAAAAAAATTTCCGAATAGGATTTTATTTTCATTTTTGCTCGGTTTATACAGTGTACGTTGATTTTGTGTTCATAATCACATTAGATAATGCGTCGTGCAAAACGAGCCAGTTCGATGGTGCGATGGCTCCTGTATACAAAGAGACTGATTTGTAATCTATACATAAATTATATACAAATTTGCTGTCCGTACGAATTGCTAAATAACATTTCAATTGCTTGTATTCTGTACACTTGTAATTATGCTTGAATATCAACCGTGCTTTCAACATTTGCTTAAATGCTTATGAGATAAGTTGCTTTCATAATGAACATTTAATTTGATGCACATGTATCTATGTCCTTAATATTGTAATATTCAATCTGCTTTATTGCTTAATGCTTTCTGTTGTAAGGGCTTATTTTTACATCCTATCCTTCTTGCTATAATGTATTTAGTGCTTACCGGCAGCCCAATTGTTAAACCCCATGCTTGGTGCTTGTTTTTCAATCCATGCCACGCCCAATATTTGCCGAATCTATTAAAGTTGAAAAAGTATTTGTATGTGTTGTTATTACAGTGCTCTCCAATAAACAGTTGAATTGGAGTTTTATGGCGCACCAACACAAAACAGGTTCTATGGCGTCAACAGAAAT
Source organism: Cyrtodaria siliqua (assembly GCA_037043455.1). Classification (NCBI taxonomy): domain Eukaryota; kingdom Metazoa; phylum Mollusca; class Bivalvia; order Adapedonta; family Hiatellidae; genus Cyrtodaria; species Cyrtodaria siliqua. The sequence goes on from JAWPHD010002469.1 coordinate 54,695, forward strand.
AAAGATTACAGGCCCATTCCATATTCACATATAGATAAACAATATGCAGACTAGGCATAGCACTTTCTCACCTGCAGAATTGCAGAGTTACAAAGCAAATTTTAATGTTAAAACTCAATTTTTCACTGGGAGCCACGATCAGTGTTTTCTGCCACCATTAAAGTAGCACCTGAAACAATAAAGGGATCATGGTGAATACCTTTAATGAAAACGGCAAAAATGACACAATGAACATGAATTCGGGGGGAGTTGGGAGAGTATCCCTCTGTCTGGATAAGCGTGGCCCTGTTCTTGAACGGGAACTACATGGGGCGTCTCACTAAACAGCTTGCAAGTCACGGTAAGAAAATTAGTGTGGTTCAAAACCAGAAAAGTCTTATTCAGTTGTTGCCTATTTCTTAAGCTGTGCAAATATTGCAAATAGCTTCCAGTTTTAGGTTCCCTGTAACAAACACGTATCCTATTCATGAGTTCAGACATATATAGAAACCTCGAACGTGAAATATGTCACAAATGTAATCACGGTTACAAATGCAAAAGAAAAGTCACATATGTAAAAACAAACGACAAATGTAATCTTCTGGTGACATAAGTAAAATAAAAAGCGACAAAAGTGAAAAAAGAGTTAATAAATGTAAAAAAAAGAGTAACATATGTATTAAAAAAAAGAACACAAATGTAAAAATACATTTTTAAACGTTCATTGTTTCAGCTCTGTTGATCATAGGTCATGACCATGACGTGGTGCGGCGTCCGTCCGTCCGTCCATATGTCCGCCCGTAAACTTTTGTTCGTGTCGACTTCTCCTCAGACAGCGCTTGGCCAATTTTGACCAAACTTCACATGGATAATAATTAAATGAATTGCTTTTTAGATTTACTAGCATTAGATCGCCAACGCCTAACGCCTAGCCCATCAGATTTAATAAAGTCCCTCGGATAAAACATGATCGTTCCCCGGGGGTCCAAAGAAATATAAAAAGATCGGACAGGGAAAGTAGCATTCAAGGAGGACAGTCAACCACAAAACACAGAAACAAACGCGCAAACAGACAAACAAGAAGGCAAAAGTAATAATAAATTCAAACGACATCACAAAGTTTGTACATTGAGATTTTACAAGTTTTTCATAGACTTATATAGGAAAAAACATTAAAAACTCGTCTTCTCTGAAACCACAATGTACAGTGCTCTCATGTATTACACGTAGCATCAGTTTATGTCTTCTACTAAGTTTGTCAAATGGTAACCCTGGGGTCAACTTTGGCCCCGCCACAGGGGTCACAGTTATACATAGGCTTATATAGGAAAACATCTTCTTCTCTGAAACTATAAGAGCCAGAAGTTTAATAGTTTGCATTTATTATACGCGTATGGTCCTCTAACCAATCCTGTTCAAATGGTGATCCTGCGGTCACATTTGGCCCCGCCCCAGAGGTCACATTTTTTACTGCTGATAATGAGCATCTGATAATGAGCGCGACACAATAATGCAAGATTACGTTTATTAGCAACTAACTTTTAAGCACGAATATGATATTGGTCAAGTGCTAATGCACATTTGTTGTTGGACACTGCAAATGTTTCCAAGAATGGTAATTGATCCTTACTTAGTCTATCACAATGACAGGGGACAGCGCCTATTAATTTGGATTAGATTAATAAATGAGGCTCTACCTATATACATGTTATTTTAATATATTAAAGTGACTGGAGGCCATCTAGAAAAAGCATAGGCAAAAGTACACATACGACTAAAACCATGTGATTCAGTTTTATATTCAATGGACATAATTATGCACTACATTAGGACATATTTATGTGTTGTTTTAGTCAGTTCTTACAAATATAGCTTTCTCATGTGCCCCCTCCTTCCACAAGCCCCGCCTTTTTCTCAATTTACCATCCGATCTTTACCCCACACCCCACCCACCCCAAACCCGATTTTTATACATATTTCTGTGTTATTTTTGTTAATCAATACTAAACCTATAGCTATGTTTCGTCCCAGCCCCACCCCCATCCCATCATCACCACCACCGCAATCTTTCATGAACCGGCGGGCACATGGGTAGAACCACCGACGTTCCGCAAGCCAGCTAGATAGCTTACTCACATAGAGATTCCTAGGCCCCTGAGGGATCGAACCTACAGTAAGTGATTTCAAGTCAGAGACTCTAACCAACCACTCTGCCACGGACGCACCGCATCGTATTATAAAAAGGCGCAAATAATTAAATTCCAGTTGGCAGTAGTACGTTATTACTATTTGAACATCTGGAAAGCTGTTGAATGGAATGGCTGGCCGTAGGGTGGTGTTGGGACTCTGTTCGAAGTCTTTGGTAAAAGAGGGACTGCCAGGATTCCAGTGTATACTCAGGAGTTGTTGAGCCTTCTGTAACCAGTTCGGCGTACCTGGTCATAGACTATTTTAAAGCATTTTTTACGTTTAAGGATCCTACGTACTGCCCACGCATTTACTATGTCTCAAAAGAAATAGTTGTTCTACCTTCTGAAAATACACTGCTGGTAGTTGCCTCTCTTGCACTTTTTTGTATACGCATAATATGTTATGGGGTCATCTGTCTGTAAACAATTACTCATTCCAGACGATGATTTTGAAACACCCAAACAGGTACATTACGCTGGGAGAAAGGAAGAACTTCATTGCTTTTGGGGTCAGATGGTCGAAGGGCAAAGTCACATGCCTTTATGGAAATATGCATTATGCAACATGATTTCAAAAGCACAACATCCACTATCATGCAAATCCGTGTACATTTACCTAAGTAAGAGTGGGAACACTTGTTTTGGGGTCTAGGCAGTTAAAGGTCAAGGTCACCATGACCTTGTATGGAAAAATGAATTCCAAGCGAGAAATCACAACACTCCTGAAACTTTCTTAGGTGCATATCCCTTAGTGAGAAGTGCAACCCTATTGTTTTTTGGGTCAGTAGGTTAAATGTCGCTGTGGCCTCATGTGGCTATATTTATTCCACGTGATCAATTTAAAAACACGACACTCATCTCAGGTCGTCATAAATACATTGCCCTTGGTCGGAGGAGAAACTATGTTGATTTTGGCTCACTAGGGCAAAGGTCAAGGTCACAATAACCTCATAGGGGTATACATATTCTATTTCACGTGATAACTCCAGGAGTATAAAACTTACACTCATGAAACTTTATAGGCAAATTGCCTTTAGTAAGGGAAGGAACCCTATTGCTATTGGGGATTGAAAGTCAAAAGGTCAAGGTCACCATTACCTTATATGCACATAAGCATTCCACATGACAACTCCAAAAGTATACCATCTGGCCTTACCAGTAGTAAACGTCATATATGTGAATTTTTGTCCGTAGTGATAGGAGGAAGCCTATTGTTTTAGGGTTCAGTAGGTCACCAAGGACACTTGGAACTGACAAATTGCCTAATCCTGAGAAACATTCTCCTACCTGTAACTTGTAAGTATAAGGCCATCTTGAAACTTTACAGAAATAATACCCGTGTTAAAATATTAATTTTAGGGTCAGTATGTCAAAAAGGTTAAGGTCACACTAACCCAATCAACCAAAAAAACGTCTCTTGCGCTGGAATTTATTTACTATTATAACTTCAATCTTGAAACATACAAACACATGTAGTATCCATTGTGCAACAACTACCCTATTGCGTTCATGGTAAAAGGTCAAATGTCAAGGTCACTCTGACCTGATCATGAGAACATATTTCTCGAATGTCATTCTTGGAACTATTTGCCATACAATATTAAAACTTTATAGTGCCCTTTAAATTATCAAACGGCGGCTTCAACTGCTTTAAAATAGTCTTCGACCAGGTACGCCGCATTGGTTACAGAGGGCTCACCAACTGAGTATACACTGGAATCTTAACAGTCTTTATTCAAAGATTTCGAACAGAGTCCCAACACCACCCTACGGCCATCCAGATGTTCACATAGTAACAACGTACTGCTGCCAACTGGAATTTAATTATGTGCGCCTTTTTATAATTTATGCGGGTCGTCCGTTTCAAAGTTGTTGGTTAGAGTCCACTTGCTGTAGGTTAGATTCCACAATGCCTAGGAATATATATGTGAGGAAGCTATCTAGCTGGCTATCTAGTAGCCCGCCCGTTCATGAAAAATTACGGTAGTGGTGATGATGGGGGATGGGGGTGGGGCTGTGGCGCAACATAGCTATAGGTGTAGAATTAATAAACAAAAATAACACAAAAATATGTAAAAAAGGAAATCGGATTTTGGGTGGGGTGGGGTGTGGGGTTAAGATCGGATGGAGGGGGTGGGGGTGGTGCACATAAGAAAGCTATATTTGTAAGAATTGACATATATCCTAATGTAGTGCATACTATGTCCATTGAATATTAATTTAATCCAAATTGAATAGGTACTATCCTCTGTCAGTGTGAAAATAATAATAGGCGCTGTCCCCTGTCATTGTGATAGACAAAGTAAGGATCAATTACCATTCATGGAAACATTTGCAGTGTCCAACAACAGATGTGCATTAGCGCTTGAACAATATCATATTCGTGCTTTTAAGATAGTTTCCAAAATGTTAAAAACGATGGTATTTTACAATTAAAACTATATACAATGGCGCTGATGATACTACGCTCAGAAGAATAAGGCTGCAGTAGTGTTGTCAAGAGCAGACTTGAAGTCTTCTAAAGAACTGATGTCGGTGATTGCAGTTGGCAGAACATTCCATTCGCGTGTGGTACGAGGGTAGAAGGAGTACTTGTAGACATTCTGAGGGGCTGCTGGTTGGTATAATTGCTGGCTCCCCTGGTTCTGCGGTCGTCGATCAAAGCGCAGTATATCTCCTGGTGCCATATCTATAAGGCCATGCTGTATTTTGAAGAGCACTGTTAGCCTCTGTCTGCATCTTCTCTCTTCTAATGTCTGCCAGCCAAGGTCCCTTACCATTCTTGTCACACAGACTGGTGTTTTGTCCCTATAGTTGCTAAGGGCAAACCTTGCTCCTCTTCTCTGTACTTTTTCCAGCATGTTGATGTCCCCTGCAAGGTAAGGATCCCATTCTCTGCGGCATATGATAGGGTTGGAAATACAAGGGAATTGCAATTTCTATCTCTGACCTCCTTGGTGCAGTTGTATAGGTTTCTTCTGAGAAAACCCAGGGTCCTTGTTTAAACAGGCTTGGTTAGAGGACCATACGCTTATAGTCAATGCAAAATAAGCCTATGTAAAACTGTGACCCCTGGCTCGGGGCTAAATTGGACCCCAGGGTTACCATTTGACAAACTTAGTAGAAGACATAAACTGATGCTACATGTAATACATGAGAGCTCTGTACCTTGTGGTTTCAGAGAAGTAGGGTTTTTAATGTTTTTTCCTATATAAGTCTATGAAAAACATGCAAAATCTCAATATACAAACTTTGGACCCCCGGGGCACGATCATGTTTTATCCGAGGGACTTTATTTGAAAAAAATTGTGTTTACATGTTACTTTTTTTTCACTTTTGTCACTTTTTTTTACATATGTCACCAAACGTGTAACATTTGTCGTATGTTTTAATTTACATATATGACTCTTTTTTTTTTACATTTGTAACCGTTTTACATGTTTACATTTGTGACATTTTTCACGTTTGAGGTTCATACAACAAACGTGTTTGTGGCTGAGTGCTTTGTAGTCTAGATCTGATAATGAGTAGTGATACATCACGAAATGAATCTAAAACTTGTCAATTCAACATGTTTACAAACTAAGGAAATCTGGAGAAAATGAACCTGGTCAAAATGATATATAGGGTCCTATAGAAACCATAGCGTACGAACGCAATGGCATCGTAGGTCCGCACTGTATTGCAAACAAGGACTTGAAACTACAATGATAGAGACACAACACAACAGAAAGGGTGGTGAAGACAGGTTTACCGACTTGGAACGGTCAGTAGGAAATAAGGCCTACTGGTTAGCCCGAATCGATTTTATATGCGCACAATCCTCGCTATTATCCTATCTTCAGCGCCCAAATAGACAAGACAGTGTAAATAAAACTACATGGAACCATGAAACAAAAAAACAACAGGAAGGGTGGTGAAGACAGGGTTACCGACTTGGAACGGTCAGTAGGCAATAAGGCCTACTGGTTAGCTCAAATCGATTTTATATGCGCACAATCCTCGCTATTATCCTGTTTTCAGCGTCCAAATAGACAAGACAGTAAAACTACATCCCATCAAAAGGAAATCTCTAACAATAAAGTCCACATCCAGAGAAACTAACTAAAGATATACATACAAAATAATAAACATCTCAGGATGTATCCAGAATCGTACTGAACAACCATAGTAGTTGCAGCTAAAGAGAAAACCAATCTAGGGTACGACCAGAAAACCCGAGGGACGAAAGCTCATGCACCCACCTCCCTTAGTTGGGGTTTCAGTAGGTACAATCATAGAGTCCCAAGAGGTAGTCCAGGCCAAGTCATTGAGTACCTTCATTGTGGCTTTCTAGGCTATTGTTTTTTGAATTATATTTACACGAGCATATTTGTGTTTTACCTATATTGCCTATTCTCTTGTTGCTCTGGCTTCTGCCAAGTCATTGAATACCTTCATTGTGGCTTTCTAGGCTATTGATTTTTGTATTATATTTACACGAGCATATTTGTGTTTTACTTATATTGCCCATTGATGCTGTCTTGTTGGTTAGAGATTAGATCATGGCGGGGATTTCTTTATTTACACTGTCCTGTTTTAATGGGATGACTGTAGGGTAAGTGTGAGGTTTGGTGCACCCTAGAACCGGTTTAAACTCCCAGTGGCCTTTGTTGCCACTGACCGTTCCAAGGCGATAGCCCTATTGTCAACCCTTTTGTGTTTGTGATGTCGTTTGCATTTTTCATTACTTTTGCCTTCTCGTTTGTCTGTTTGCGTGTTTGTTTTTGTGTTTTGTGGTTGACTGTCGTCCTTGAATGCTGATTTTCATGTCCGATATGTTTGTCTTTCTTAAACCAAATCAAGGGGAATAAGTTTGCCGACAAGTTTGATTCAAAGAAAATTGTTTCCATAACAGTGCTGGCCTTTAACAAAGGTATTGGCATATAATATTAAATACAATATAATTTCATTGTGTCTAAATAAAAGTGTAAAGCTGAGGACGTTTCTATTTTTGCTCAGTATACACGAGAGCTATAATCGTTGTTTAAATTATCAAGTATATGCTGACTGTGGAAGTAGCCAATGTTTTGAAATGCCTCATATATGTATTGACTTATTTTTCAGTTCATTGGGTAAATACTGTATACCGGTCATAATCCCTGTGACATTCCAATACTTTAGGTTTATATACATATTGTTGGATTGTTGATTAGTATCCATTATCGAAGTCTGGCTCTATATTCAGATCTGTTTGGCCATGGCATGCGCGCTCTTCCTTGTGGCCATATATCCGGGTCGTTTATAATCATCTCCTCCTGATCTTCATTCACCACGATTTGTGCTGTCTGTTCTTCGCGCATACAGGAACTTTGCCGATTTATATGTAATTCCGAGGTAGTCTAAGAAGTCTTTCAAACCTGCTTCGTCGCTTTCGAGATCTATTCCGGTGACGATATATGACTTTTTTCGCAGTACACCTTTAAATCGACCGATGCGTTCCGAATCAACTACAGTGTTCGATACAAATTCTACATTTACTGATTGCATATTACCATAATTAGGAAGATAAATAAATGTGTGATGGGTTTTGACATAAATGAAACGTATATGCATAAAACTCTTCATGATATATGTGTTTAAAGTCGGGCAATATTTTGTGAAATTTCCTCACTGAAATTTAGATACATTTCGCAGTTTCGTATCTGTTTGTTATTAGGTATGTCGTTATATTGATTAAAATATTGATTGAAAGTCATCGGTAAATGCACTCTGAAATAGGCTAGACTTTATTTGCCTCAACTTTTATTGAACCTCTTTTGCAATTAAAGTAGAACTCTGCATATTAACTTGTCTTAGAATATGGATTTAAAACGTGTAAACTGCACTGCGTTAAACTACTCAGAGGTTTAATGCAAGAACTAGTTATACATTTAAAAATGTCTAATATATCGTCTTGCAAGATATCTGCATATGGTCTCAATGCCCTCTGTTTGACACTGAAATATACTTTGTCGAATCGAATTCCAGGTTAAAATTTTGTGCTGTTGATTTTATGAATATTGAGTTCTGCTCAACCCGGGGCTAGAGGGCGTGAGCGGTAGCTAGCATATTTCACTACCACTCATGAACAGTCTCAATCAAACCGAGACTGCAATATTTCGTATGTGTCGTGCTCGGCCATTTCCAAAGGTCCATTATCATACTTTTTGTTATTATGCATGTATGTATATTAAAGATGAATGGCCACCCTTTTTGTAGTATTATCAATTAACGCATTTAACTCTTAAACATCATATGAACATTTCTTGAACATTTCTTGATAGTCTCGGTGAGAAACAGATATTGAAAACCGCTACTAAGCTGTATGTAAAAAAAGTACTATTTGCATGACGTAGATACTACTTTTACCACTGCGTGACAGTGACTGCACGGGAAAATGAGATAAATCTGAATTGTATAGCTCCACAACTATAAATAGATCCTTATAAATCGATAAACCCGTCCCACCATTGTCCAAACTCAATTTTGGCCAATATAATTTTCTTTGTTTGAAGAATGAAATAGAAGTAAATTAATTTCCCTTGAATCGTGTTGGGTCTCCACTAGGTGTAGCGATGAAATTTGCACGAGTTTTCTCGTGCAATAATTGAGCGGCAATTCATTCAACTTTGGGACCGACTAAAGCCTGGTACACACGGTAAGATTATCTCATAGGACAAATCTTATCAGACAAATCTGATACAATATATCTTATGAGATTGCCTGTACACACGATGAGATTAATTGTATGGGATTTTCTGGTGACCTTCAAATAAGTGCATACTGGATCTTTCCAGAATGTAAACGAATGAAAGCGCCTTGTCATACATCTTTTTTGTGGTAGTCTTTGTGCGTGACTGTCCACAAAACTTCCTCTTCCTCATAATATCCCAGCAATTAGTTTTATCATTCGTCCATTTTCCTGCCATGTTGCTATGTATGAACTAAAATACCCGCGTGTACAAATCTACAATGCATGTAGCCCCTATGCTGCGAAATGTATGTCAAATCTGGAACGCAGTACACTTTGGCCACAGTGTCACCATGTGTGGTTGGATGGTGGTGCTTTTGATCTTGTCTTATGGAAATAGAGCATGTTCTATTTCTGAAAGACATCTTTCAGGTCATAAATTGTGTCTTAAGCCCCTGTACACACGATGCAATTTGTCTCACAAGACATATATTTTAAGATAAATCTTACCGTGTGTACCGAGCTTAACTACACGTTTAGTTTTCACGACGATATTCTGTCATGGATGAGAACGTACACGTGGTGGGGAACAACGGCACAGGGATTCAAACGAGCGTTAATTGAACACTGTTTAAAGAAATATAAAAAGATCGGACAGGGAAAGTAGCATTCAAGGAGGACAGTCAACCACAAAACACAGAAACAAACACGCAAACAGACAATCAAGAAGGCAAAAGCAATAATAAAAGCAAACGACATCACAAACACAAAAAGGGTTGACAATAGGGCTACCGCCTTGGAACGGTCAGTGGCAAAGTAGGCCACTGGGGGTTTAAACCGGTTCTAGGGTGCACCAAACCTCACACTTACCCTACTGTCATCCCATTAAAACAGGACAGTGTAAATAAAGAAATCCCCGCCATGATCTAATCTCTAACCAACAAGGCAGCATCAATAGGCAATATAAGAAAAACACAAATATGCTCGTGTAAATATAATACAAAAAAACAATAGCCTAGAAAGCCACAATGAAGGTACTCAGTGACTTTGCAGAAGCCAGAGCAGTAAGAGAATAAACCATTAAGGGCACGACAAGAAAGATCATGGACAAACATCAAACGCCACCGTCCCAATGGGCTTTAGGTAGGCGTCATCAAAGGGTCCACAGCCTGTCCGGTCATCGTACAATTAAAGAGGAAAGCATAGTGGCGAACTGTAAAAGGGTCCACCACCAAGCATGCAGTGTGTTGCAAAATGATAGGGTCATAACCTCTTTTGATAAACTTTTTAACAAGTTGAACAAAGATAGTTTTGTTGTAAACCCTTTGTCTGTGTCAGAGCAAAGAATATGATTTTGTCACTACAGCCATTCAGGATTTGTTACGTAATATTCAGAAAAGACTCATACTTGATCTAAGGGCTGTGATTCAGCATATTTGGAAACATTCTGTCAAATATGAAGACTTCAGGGTGGTTCTATCATTGATGCAGAAAGGTTACTTTATGATAAATTTTGACCTTACCAGTGCATATCATTTTATTGAAATTTTCAGGCCACATACTGAGTTTTTAGGGTTTTCATGGATTGATAATGACGGAAATAGGATCTATTATAACTTTTTGGTATTCGCCTTTGGGTTATCTTGCGCTTGCTATATTTTTAAAAGTTAGCGCGCCCTTTGGTTGCTAAATGGAGAGGAGAAGGAAAACTAATTTTAATGTTTCTAGACTATGGGTTTGGTTGTGCACACGATTACGATAGAGCAATAGATGTGGGAAAACATAATAAAAATAATTTTGTCAGGATTTATTCCCAATGCAGGAAAGTCTATATCGGTACAAATGTTGCAGTTTTTAGGCTTTATTTTGAATTCATTAGAAGGTGTTATTAGTATTTCCGATCATAGACTGAGTAAGGTCAAAAATACTATGTCTATCTATTGCACGGGATAAAAGTGCACAGGCGAGTCCCTGTACGTCAGGTGGCCAGTTTAATGGGTCAGATTATTTCAATGTCTATTGTTATAAGACACGTGACACATATTTGAGTTTAGATATATTGAACGCATACAACTGGGATTCATTCATAACGCTTTCAAGTGAGAGCATTAGCCAAATTGAATTTTGGAAACATAATGTAAAGCTTATGAATGTAAAAGACATATTTCAGTCGTATAAGTGTTCAAAGATTGAGTATTCTAATGCTTTTTCTACTGGTTATGGTGGTTATGCGGTAAATTCCATAAACGGCCTATCTCACGGCATGTGGTCTATGGAAGAAAGCTGTAAGTCCTCACCTTGATGGGAATTAATGGCCGTTTTCAGAGTTTTAAACTCTCTGTCTCATATATTGACTCACAATAGAGTCAAGTGGTTCTCAGATTATCAAGGGGTAACATCTATAATGCAGAAAGGCTATATGAACAAAGAGTTACATGATATAGCTGTAAATATATTCAGACTATGTATGTCAAACTCTATTTACCTTGAAATGGAATGGATACCAAGATCTGAAAATGATAGGGAGGATTATGCGTCCAGAATTATAGACCAAGATGGTTTGGGGATATCCTTTTATATACTGCAGTTTATAGAGAGCAGATTTGGCTATTTAGAAGTTGACTAGTTTGAGTCAGAAGATAATGCTAAGTTACCCAGATTTTATTCTAGATTCTGGAACCAGTCTTCTTTAGGCGTTGATGCATTTACTCTCAGTTGGGGACAGAATATGGATTATTTGTACCACCCATTACTGTAGTAAACAGAGTTCTCGGTAAAATGAGGGTCGATAAATCTGTGGGAGTTTTGGTGATTCCATGTTGGAAGTCTGCAACATATTGGCTAATCATTTGTCCAAATGGGTATTTTATCCCTTATGTAGTTGATTGGTTTGATTTACCAACTAACAAACATAACTATACAAGGTGTAAAAATGGGAAAGATATCTTTGGAAATATAGATCTTCAGTTTAGGGTGATTGCACTTAAATTGAATTTTATATAGGGGACATAACTGAGGTAAATATTATAGGTAACGTTGTACGAGTTGTTCCCCTTCCCATAAGTGGGATTGAATTGACAGCAGTGTCTGGTTGCGACAGATTAATAATATAATTTAAGGACATCATTGTCATGAAAGGCTACATAGCCACAAGCAGCTTAGTTGGAAATATTTATGTTGGATAATGCATAAGGCGGCATCGCCATGATTATACAGAAGGGCATTTAAAATAATGCAAGAAGTAGTCTTTTGATATGAATCGGTTACAGCATTGAGCGTTGTTATTTTGACAGTTTACTTCGCAATACTTTAGGCATGCACAAGCCGCCGAAATAATTAATTAGATGTATAACAATGTATACGTATATTATGTTTATGAAGTATACTGATACAAGATTTTGTGTACACATCTTTTTTTCCAGAGTCACAAAGACGAAATAGACGAATTGCCGGAAGTTCTGGCGGGTAAAGTGGATCTACTCTCGGAAGTTTTACAGAAATCGAGAGCGGAACATACCAGCGGTAAATATGAGTATGCATTTTTGAGATGGAAAAATGGGCATTACATAATGGGCTGGGGAGTAGAGACATTTTGCCTGCCAAGGCTTACCCGGTTGCGATATATATTTCGTCTTTAATTCAGACCGCAGTTTCTCCTAGTCCTGTTATTGCTGTTTCTATGGAATTAAATGGTTTCATGATATTTATGGTTTAAATACCCCTACCGATTTCAAAATTGTTTCAGATGTCATTGAATCGGCCAAGAGAATTCTGGCTAAACCCACAGTTAAAAAAGAACCCATCACTGCTGATTTACTTTAAGCAATATATAAACGGCTTTATGAGGACAGGAATCTCAAAACTCAAAGAATTATGTGTGCTAGTTTATTGGCTTTTTCTGGGTGTATGCGTAGTTCCGAGATATTGAATATTAGGATTTCTGACATTAAATTTGACCAGTCTGTCATATCAGTTTTCATAGGAAGCAGTAAAACGGATAAATATGGAGACGGTTCGTGGATTATGATAGCGAAAACTGGGACGTGTCTTTGTCCCGTTATGAATGTAACTGGGACTGTGTTAGTGAATGATGACTTTCTTTCTATTCTGTAATTTAAGTTAAACGGGAAAGGGATATTTAGTTAGAAAAACGAATAAAGTGATGTCATATTCAAACCTACGTGAACAACTTATGTCTGCGTTTTCGCCACATGTAAATGACATTTCTAAGTTTTCTTTGCATTCGCTTAGAGCTGGGGGTGCCTCAGCCGCGGCAAATAACGGAGTTAAAGACAGAATGTTTAAGAGACACGGACGATGGATTAGTGAAAGTGCTAATGACGGATACATTAAGGATAACCTAATGGAAATGTTATCAGTCTCCCTTTCATTGAGATTGCGAGGACTCTGAATTACGTTTTCAGACGATATTTGTTTTCCCAATGAGAACAGTTGAAACATGTGAATTGAATTGTATACAACAAAAACCAATGTAGTTACCTGTATATCATAAAACGTCAATTTTGAAGCGTTATACGTGCTAAGTGGGTTATTTATTCACGTTCTTTGATAGTTCAATTGGTCACCCAAGTGCTCTATGCCAAATTACAATTTGAAATTCTGAATGTAGCACTGTGTTTGTTATTTCTTGTGTCTAGTAAGAGACGTTGCAAGATTTAAGGGAAACATAATTTTCATCGTTTGAGGAATGAATTAGAAGTAAATTAATTTCCCTTGAATCGTGCTGAGTCTCCGCTAGGTGTAGCGATAAGATTTGCACGAGTCTTTTCGTGCAATAATTGAGCGGCAATTCATTCAGCTTTGGGACAACGACCGACTAATACGTTTAGTTTTTTAGTTTATGTTTCAAGTTATGTATATTTCAAAATTGAAGTTGTATGCGTCTGTTAAATTTATTAAATGAATAGTAGTGTTTTTCACTGTCATGATCTATGATAATAATATGAATATGAACGTTACTATGATTGTTTATGAACAATGTTGTTCATTGAGTGATAACATATACAAACCTTCTTCATTACTTTAAAGAGTAATTGATACAATGAGATTGAGCCTCATCAATAATTTGAGTTTAATTATTTGTTATTTAAGAAATGCCGTGGTATCAGTTGGTCACTCAAGTGCTCTGTGCCAAATTACAATTTGAAATTCTGAATTTAGCACTGTGTTCGTTGTTTCTTGAGTCTAGTGAGAGACGTTGCAAGGTTTTAGGGAACAAACATTACCATGTGTTCTATTGTATAATATGTTTGTTTTTGGGACAGCGTGTGCTTTATGTAACGGGGTAAATACCTCATGTGATTTTAATTGGTCAACTGGCATGGTCAGATATTTGTTTGATTGACAGAGCTGATCTATGCATTGCCAGATAAGAATATTTACCTGTGGATTTATTTACCTGTTCAATGTTTTCTATGTCTTATTATCGCTTATCACAGATATTGCAATGCGTGAATTTGTATTGATTTCGATTAAAATAAGCATAAACATGTTCATGAAACAAAACATGGCCAGAGATCTTTAATATAAGCATATAACGACGACGCAAGTTATGGTATGTATGTATGTATGTGTGTATGTATGAATGTGTGTATGCCTGTATGCGTGCGTGCGTGCGTGCGTGGGTGTATGAAGACTATGTCTAGTTTTAGCAATGAGCTCAGCGCTCAGATTTATAGTGCTGCCATAGACAAGCCCTAGCACTATCATGTATATGCTGACCGTCAAGCACAGCAGCTATTTAGTATCACTTTAATAAGGCTTTGGTGTTTCATGACTCGGAATTAACCCCTAGAACTCATGCATGTGAGGCGAACTGTTTACCACAAGTCAGGAAAACAACAAATAAGGTTATGATTTTTCTCTGAAATCGTTTTTCTTTTTCCTTTCTTAAACGTAATTTGTTATTTAAATATCGATATTGGCGGTTTGTTTCCTCAAAAATCCTAAAACACGTATAATAAACAATCGTGTTTAGATAAATGCAATCTATGTTATGGTATGTTAACAAACGCAAGGAACTGTGGTAACGGGTATTCTCTCAGTCTGTTTCGCTGCTATTGCAACTTTAACGGAACAAGAAGCTACAAAGCGCACTTAAGTGATATAGAGAGATTTTAAGCTTGGTATTAAAGATCGAAATATATGTTTTTTAACTAATGATGCTTGTGGAATTTCATTCAAAGAATAGACACATCGCTTGATGACTGTGTTTCCTCAAAAGGAATGTATTTCTGGTAGTACATGTTAAAAGCATCCATGCTTTGATCGAACGAGCTTTTAATTGAAGCACATTGTATAGACGAGATAATGTGACACATTAATACACTTTATGCATAAAAAAATATGCTAATATATGGCTCCAAGAAATGTCATTAGGCGCTTAATGTCTGTTATCAAAAACCGTTAAGGTGTTTCAGAATTGTTAAGTTACAATTTATTTGCAATTAAAGGTTACTCTGAAATATAAAAATAGCAATTTTCAGTGTCATCAGAAGCCATTATACAGATTAGATACTTTTATGCGCATTGTTTATTCTGGTAAGTAAGTAACAAACAACTAGTGGGTGTAGTGTCGATATATGCCACACTTTTTATTCACAAAGGGTGTGAATATGTTTAAAGTTCAAATAGTAGACATGTAATATTGTAATATTATGTAACACATATTAATTTCCTTTAATTGCATAATGAAACTGATATAGAATAAAGCACTATATACGTAATCTAAGTTGTTACACGATTTGTCGTTAATTGGAAATAACTGTTTTTTATATTAAAAACATTACTGGTGTTTATATAATCTTTAATTAGCTATGGCGATTTTCGCCTTAGACGTAGAATAAAGTCAATACGATCGCCATGATATAGTGTGCATTTATATATTTATTATTTTTTGTAGGGTGGTTGGTTGGGGATTGTGGCGGTTTTAGAATGTTCCACTCCGACTGGCTGTTGTAAAACACAGAGCCTGAATGGGATATGTTACAGCTAACCCTGGTGATGAAACGGGGCTCGCCCCCGCTGTTTTAATAAGCCAGTGGTATTCGTGTTGCGCTATAAACAATGAAGCGCGTAATAGGTTTATAAACCGGGGTCCAGGCCGTACGTTCAGAGAACAAACGCTTTGCATAAATATCCAATTACTTCGCAATTAGATTAATTGTGTACGTGTTTAAATGCATTGTGTAAATAGAGGATCTTGCATCAGTACTCATTCATTATTGAATTTATTAAATGAGTTGGCAAAATGATATACTGCGAGGCTCTTGCCGAGCATTATATCATTTTTGCTAACGAGTTTAATAAATTCAATAATAAATGTGAACGAATGTTAAATTCTATTTATCACATAACTCACATATCGACTTTTATTGCATTTTGCCTGTTGCTTTAACACGCGAAACCGACATCAACCGTGGAAATTGAATCATAGTCATTATCGATTTTTTGACAGCGCGTACTAGGCTCATTTGCAATACTTGTATAACTAGTGGTATATCGAAAATATAGTATGGTGCTATTCCAATCCCACACCGTAAGTTATGTAATAATAAACTGCTGTTCGCTTGTACCGATTTCTTTTTATTAATCATACTAATTGCTATCACAGCGTAGGTGAAGATGAAGTATGACATTTACACCTGGTTACGTATGTGTTGTACAAGTAGGAACATTCCACATAATAGAGCAAATGTAGTGAAAGTAGGGGAATCGCGCAGAATAACAGAGAAGTAGAAGTTACATTGAATCTGGACGCACCATAGCGTAGTGTTAGTAAAATGAAAAAAATGCACACCACATCATAAAGTATGAGTATATAAGGTAGAAACACTGCGCATCATAATGTAGGTGTATAGAAGGTAGGAACACTGCGTATAATACATTGTGTGTGTGTGTGTATGTGTGTGTGTGTATGCGTGCGTGCGTGCATGCGTGCGTGTGTGGTTGCGCATAATACAGTATGTATATTAAGTAGGAACACTGCGCATCATAAAGTATGTGTAGTACAAGTGGTAACATTGCGCATCATTCCGTAGGTGTAGTAACATTGGTAACATTGCGCAGAATTGCATAGGTGTAGTGAACATTGCGAAGTATAATTGAATTGAATTAAATGTTGTTTAACGACTCATCAACACAGTATAGGTTATTTAGAGCCGCCCCAGAGAGAAAGGAATGATACATAGGAATCCGGGAACCGTGCCCTACTCTTATTTTCGAATAGATGCCTGTGGTTCTTTAACGTACTCGGAGGATAGACCGATACACTGGACCGCCCGGTTTAAGTCCCAATCCGACGGACGAGGCTAACGGAAGGTGTCTTGCCCAAGAACACACCGACGAAACTCAGTGGCACCACGGAGTATTGAACCCGGGGCCTCCGGTTACAAATCCGCCGCACTACAGACTGCGCCACGCCAGCCCTCTTATAGCGCGCAGTATAACGTAGTGGCAGAAAAGTGAAAACAATGGGGATCAAAACGTAGGTGATGAATATGTAGGAACAGTTTAGGAACAGTGTGCATCATAACCTAGGTGATGAATATGTAGGAACAGAGTGCATCATAACGTAGGTAAGGAATATGTAGGAACAGAGTGTATCATAACGTAGGTGATGAATATGTAGGAACATAGTTCATCATAACGTAGTTGATGAATATGTCGGAACAGTGCGCATCAAAACGTTGGTGCATTAAAAGTGGGAACATTACACATCATACTGGTTTTGGTTAAAGTGGTTTCGCTTAAAGTTGGTTTCGGTTAAAGTGATTTCGTTTATAGTTGGTACATTGTGCATCATAAAGTTGGCGGGAACAGTGCGCGACATTGTGTAGGTGTGATGAAGGTGGGAATATTGCCCGTCAAACATGTTGTGACGTTCAAGACTGAGGACTGTTGTACTCAAACCATGGAAAAATTATGAATCAAGTATATATATCATATATGCGACCAATTTTAGAGTATGCTTCCACAGTGTGGGACGGTTGTACTGTCGGTGAGAGAAACTCTTTAGAACAACTGCAATATGAAGCTGCGTGTATTGTTACTGGTTTGACTCGATCCGTATCTATTAACAAATTTAATCGTCGAAATTGGATGGTTTTCGCTAGCAGACAGACGAACATTTGAAAAACTTATAACTGTATTTAAATCTAATAATACAATGTTGCCTGAGAGGGTAAATAACTCGTTTCCTCCGTTTGTTAGAGATATTAATAAGTACAACCTGAGGAACTCCGATGACTACGTAAACCGATAAGGAGAACTGAGAGGCAGAGGGGTAGGACCACCACCCCCTTCATGTTCATTTTGTCATTTATGTATCATGCTCATTCAAGGTTTTCTTCATGACACCGCATATGCAAATGTGGAAACGTGACTCCATCGTAAATGGAGTGTCTACAATAGAATTTGTAGCAACTCTGCAGTTCTGCAAGTTAGAAGATTTATCTGGATATAAATGGAGGATGAGCCTGGCATGTTCATGACCTTTCTTGTGATTGTGTGCCGTAAAACCCAGATCATTTCAATTCAATTACTATATCGCCGTTCTGTTTACAAACATTGATTCGGTCCTCATTTGTATATAGTCAATACACTGGTACATTATGATATTTTATAACAAGTTCATAAGCAATGTTATGTGCTAACCATGTATATTGTTTGATTATTTTTTTTTACCAAACAAATAATATATTTGACATTGAAGAACACAAAGCGTGGAATATTGAAGCGCTTTCTAATTAAGGCATTCAGCTAATCAATAGCATTGTAGAATGTGAAGACATGTTGTACTCCAGTAGCATAAGGACTAATTGAGTCGCCCAAACACGCTGCTAATAACAATAACAGCATGTTCGCATTATCGGGCCCAATATTTACGGCGTAATGAAACACAAAGTACGGGAAATTAGACATTCCTACATCTGACTCGTATTTTCGTTTGTGGTTTGTTCATTAGTTTCATGTGTATTGAAAGAAAAGAATAGCTATAATCGACTGTAATGTAATGCACTACATGTATATGATATGTACGTATTACCGTTTCTGTATCAATCCCGTAGTCAGCACTAGAATTTAAACGAGGCAAATCCCTTCTTAATGGGATCTGTTTGTTTGTTTGTATGATGTTTACGTCATTTTCAACACATGTAAGGTTATATATGACGGTCGTGTTTTTTTGTGGTGGAGGCAGATCATCCACTTTTCCTGGGTCGAACCTGTACTGTACACCTCCAGCCGTTCGTAAAAATCGTCACTTTCTCACTTACAAGTCGAGATCTCAGTAGGATTCGAACCCGCAGCGGTAAGAGGTGAGGGTTTGCAACGCAACGTCGTTAACCATTCGGCCACGGAGACGCCTTATCTGAGGACATGAATCTGGATTTCTACAAGCAATGTCCTGCGTTTTAATGCATTCCCGGGCCAGATTTTCAGTTTTAAGTTAAACAATCGTATTTAAGAAAATGTATTAACTACTTAAAATCACGTATTTAACTACTTAAAATCAAAACAATGTGACATTTATTGTCTACAAGATATACATTCTACTACAGCATCCGAAAAGTTTATTGAGTCCCAATGGGGTAACCGTTGCTTATTTTCTTCCTTCTCTTCGAATTCTAGAGGAGTTGCAATATTATTTAATTCAAAAGTTGATTACAAAGTTCATAATTACATCAATGACCCTGAAGGCAATTACTTGATAGCAGGTTTAAGTGTTAATAGTAATCGATTCACCTTAGTCAATTTATATGGACGAAATCTCGACTGTCCCAAGTTTTTTGATGATCTAGTATTAAAAGTAAATACATTTGATAATAACTCAGTTATTTACTGCGGAGATTTTAACTTGGTGCAAGATCCAAAACTAGATTATTTTAATTATAAACAATTAAACAATGTAAAATCACATAACAAGATACTAGAAATAAAAGATCAATGTAACTTATTGGATCCTTTTAGGGAATTAAATCCAGATACAAAACGTTTTTCGTGGAGACGCAAGAGCCCATTTCTAAAACAAGCCAGGCTAGATTTCTTTTTAATAACTGAAAATTTAATGTCTTCTGTTAACAAATGTTCTATAATACAAAGTTATAGGTCGGACCATTCTATTATAATTTTAAATATTACGTTTACACCTTTTAAAAGAGGTAAACCGCTATGGAAGCATAATAACAGTTTACTAAAAGACATAGATTATTTAACAATAATTAAAGAAAAAATTAATGAGGTTAAAATGCAGTACGCGCTACCAATATATAATACTGAAAATATAAATACTATTCCTAACGATCAACTTCAATTTATGATTAACGATCAACTTTTTTTAGAAACACTCTTAATGGAAATTAGAGGAAAATCAATTTCTTATTCATGTTTTAAAAAGAAAGAAAATGAAAAGTTAGAAAAACAGTTGATTGATGATATAAATATTCTGGAATCCAACTTAACACAAAATAACATAGAACTTTTAGAATTTAAAAAAATCTCGCTAAAAAATATAAGAAAAAGCAAAATGCAAGGTATACTTATTAGATCACGAGCCCAACTTATAGAAGAAGATGAAAAACCTAGTAAATATTTTTGCAATTTAGAAACTCATAACAGCTTAAATAAAATTATTCCGAAAATTGAAAAGGAAGATGGGTCTTTTATAAATAATCAAGATGATATATTGAATGAAGCTAAATGTTTTTATGAAACCTTATATTCAAGTAAAGATAGTGAACTTATAGATACAAATATTGAAATAGAACTTGAAGGTTGTTCTGTTCCAAAATTAAATTATGAAGAATCTATATCAATGGAAGGTCTTATTACTTATAGAGAGGCAACTGTTGCTCTTAAGTCAATGTCAAATAACCGCAGTCCTGGAACTGATGGGTTTAGCGCTGATTTCTTGAAGGTTTTTTGGCAACATATAGGACATTTTGTTGTCAGATCCATTAATTATGGTTTTAATAATAATGAGTTATCAATTACTCAAAAACAAGGTATTATAACCTGTATTCCGAAGGAAAATAAATCAAGATACCAAGTTAAAAATTATAGGCCTATTTCTTTATTAAATTGTACTTACAAATTGGCATCTGGGGCTATAGCTAACCGAATTAAAACAACTTTAAATAAACTTATAAACACAGACCAAACAGGTTTTATAGCAGGAAGATATGTTGGCGAAAATACAAGGATACTTTATGATATAATGCACTATGCAGAAGAACATAATTAAGCTGGTCTGCTTTTATTTATTGACTTTGAAAAAGCGTTTGACTCGTTGTCATGGAATTATATTCATAAAGTGTTAACATTTTTTGGATTTGGTCATTCAATACGTAAATGGGTCGCATGTTCTATATAACAATGCAACGTTAGCTGTTACACAAGGAGGGAATATTTCATCTTTTTTTAATATAGGAAGAGGTTGTCGACAAGGAGATCCTCTTTCACCGTATATATTTATATTATGTTCAGAAATCTTAGCTATCAAAATAAGAAATAATAGAAACATAAAAGGAATACAAGTTAATGATATAGAATTCAAAATATCCCAATATGCTGATGATACCTCTGCAATTTTAGATGGATCAGAAACTTCCCTTACAGAGACATTAAAAGAATTAACATGGTTTGCAAAGATATCTGGCCTTCGCGTTAACTTTGATAAAACACAGGTAGTTTGGATAGGGAAAAAAAATACAGTAGTGATACAATAAAAACCAAATGGAAACTACATTGGGGAAATAGCGAATTTAAAGTTTTAGGCATAAAATTTAATGTAGACCTAAGTAAAATAAATAATATTAACTATAAAGAAAAGATAAATAGCATAAACAAATTAATAAAAATGTGGAAAAGGAGATATCTAACACCCCTTGGAAAAATAACAGTTATAAAAACATTATTATTACCTATATTAAATCACCTGTTCATTTCATTGCCTAATCCAGATAATAATATCATAAATGAAGTTAATAGAATTTTCTATGATTTTATATGGGAAGGAACAGCAAAAATAAAACAAACTGTTATCGTTAAACAGTATTTTGAAGGAGGTCTGAAAATGATCAATACTAAAGCTTTTATTAAATCATTGAAAGCAACATGGATTCGAAGATTACTTTGTAATGATGGAAACTGGACTAAAATAATAGATAAAGACATAAGCTTAGAAAACTTAATAAACTACGGAAGTTCTTTTACCGAACACATTATTACAAAAATAAGCAACACCTTTTGGATTGATGTCTTGTCATCTCATAACTCTATAGAAGAACTTCTTCAAATACCTATATTTCATAACAAAGATATAAAAATAGGAGGATTACCAATTAACAAAAAAATGTGGAATGATAAGGGTGTGTACTTTATAAATGACATTGTTTCTAACGAAGGTGAACTCTTAACAGAAACAGAATTTAAAAATAAATATAACATTAAAACGAACTTTGTAGAATTCAATGGAATAATCAAAGCCATTAAATCTTTTGCAATAAAAAATAAAATAAATATAGGAAGTAAAAAACTACAGAACCCTTTACTTCCAACATATATTCATATTTACCTTAAGGCAAAAAAAAGGCTGTAAGGACTTTTATAACATACTTAATAATAATCACGAAAAACCAACTGCAATTGCTAAATGGGAACAAGTTTATAATATCTCAGAAGAAACTTGGAAAGATATATTCATGTCACCTTTCAAATATAATTATAGTTCCAATCTTCAATGGTTTCAAACTAGAATTAATCATAGAATATTACCAACAAAAAAATACTTATATACTATAAAAGCCATCCCTAGTCCAATATGCTCAACCTGCGATCAGGAGGAAACAATAACTCATTTACTTTGGACGTGCCCAATAACTAAATCTTTTTTACAAAAGGTACAGTCATGGCTTCGAAGGCATGACATAAACATATCTTTTATAGAATAACTATTTATATTTAATATTGGTGAAAAGCTTACACCAGAGGAGCTATTTATTATTTTAGAGATTAAATATTATATATTTTCAGCAAAAAAGCTAAATTCTCCTTTATCAGTTATTGCTCTTAGTAACAGACTGAAGTGTGCTTTTAAAGCTATTAAATATATTGCTACTAAAAATAATAAATTGTCGTCTTTTGAAAGAAGATGGCATAAATATAATAATATACTCGGTATCAAAACTTGAATTTGTGAGTCGCTCTAACAAGTTCTAATTCATACATCACTCCTTTTCCAAACAACCTGTGTATGTATCTCTGAACAACCTTCTGAACAATTCAAATCCATGACTTGGTACAGCTCTCTATCACATATTAAAAAATGCTGAATATTGACCAATCTAGGCCCTACCAGTTGACTGGATTTTAATTATAAACAATAGAATAGTATGTATCGAAAATAATTAACAATTGAGAATGCACACAGTCAAGTCCAAAACACTTTTTCAGTCGAATGCTTTTATTAGCCAAAAATATATCAAATGTACCTGTAGAATGAAAGTGATGAGTGAAAGTGATATTGTATATGTTAATTATTTATTGTTTATTTGATTATTATTGTTTATATACTTTTGCTGTAAAATGAGAATTACTTTCTGAATAAATGGGCTATAATTGCTGAAACTGAAAAAAAAAAAAAAAAAAAAAAAAAAAAAAAAAAGAATATGTTCGTGATACTATTTGATATTTCATTAAAAAACCAACTTCAATGTTTGGTACCGCACCAAAATTCAACCGAGACAAGCCACGGGCATGTGTAGTGAAGATAATCAGTGTTTACCCAGTTTATGGTTTCTCGGGCAGAAAATGTATCGCAATGCTATGAGCCTTTTAGTTCTACAATGCGAGCTGGCTTCGTGTAATGAAGATAAAAGGGATCATTGGATATTGCTGAATCCAACGAGCACAATAAAGTTGCAGTATCGGTTTTGTCAGAAAATGTGTATTTGTGGTTTATGCAAAACATACTTACACATACACAGCACCAGTTTCATGTATGTTTATACCGCGTGTGTTATTGAGCCAGAAGGCTTCCGTTGTAAGAGTCGAGCAGTACATGTAGCACTCACGGACTCCAGTCAACCACAAACACACAGAAACAAACAATTATTACAAAGATGAATAAAAGGCAAGATAAGACATCGCAAACATAAAAGGGTTGACAATAGGGCTACCGTCTTTGAACGGTCAGTGGCAAAATGACAAGGTTCGAGGGTACACCAAAACCTCACTCTTACCCTATTGTCATCCCAATAAAATAGGACAGTGTAAATGAATTATCCCCGCCATCTTATATTTCCTAAGAAGGCAGCATTAATAGGCAATACCAGTATAACGTGTTTTGCTCCAACTGCTTTAGGGTTTCTAAATCGTCAATAGATTTTGCTGCAACTGTGTTGGTATTTTGCTACTCGTCTTTGACTTTTGTATCTTTAAATCGTCATGTTTTTTTTCGACTGCGTTGGTATTTTGGTAATCGTCGTTAGATCATAATTGTCATTACGTTTGTGTTCCAACTGCTTTGTAATTTGGTAACCGTCATTAATTGTTTGCTCCAACTGCGTTGGTATTTTAAATCTTCAATAAGTTTTTGCTCCTGTGCTTTGGTTTAGATATAGCTTTGTGCATTTCTGAGTATTGACCTTTATACAATTGTGTGCGCATATAATAACGAATATTAGTGTGGTCAAGTGCTACCGATATCGACTTTTTGTCGACAGCATCTCATAATCTTGCTCCGACAGAAATGACATCTAAGACATTTGTCGTGTGGTAGTTGTGCTAGTTTTTAAAAGAATTACCCGTGTTGTGACTTCTTTTAATTGAATCTTTGTTTCGAATTATACTGTATTTGTACTACTATCTGATGGCGGTGGATTTGTGTTATTTATGTTTTAGATAAGTATTTCACAATATCTTGCTTAAAAAAATTCAAATTCGATTTATAAAAGAATTTTTAATTTCATGGAAAATAGAAAAATGACAACAATGAAATATGCACATTAAAGAAACTAACCCTCCAAATAACGGCTAAATTACACTACAAAACCGTTTATCAAAACTTTAGCCAGGTGTTCAGGTCATATAATAACGTATATGTGCCGATTAAAAGTAAATGTTTATTCACGGGTTCTTAAAACTAACGTGATTAAATATGCGTAAAAGGAATTACGAGTTGGTAACTCTTAATTAGAGGTTCCAGTTTTGGTGTTTGGCCTGGCTGGTTAAAGCAGTTTATATTGTGGTCTATAGAGTTTTAATTCTCAAAACAGGTAAATATATATAATTACCAGTAGGTACCAGTCAGTAGGTTTAGAAACGGTGTACGTATATTGTAACATATGGCTGTTGTTGACGGGATAGCTACTTTAACAGTTGCTAAGGTGTGGTGGTAATTCAGAAACGAAGATACACGGCGTTTTTGCTGAAACTCTCTTTGTTCACATTTGATCCCTTATGATATTTCTCCAACTATTTGTTTTTTCTTATCCTCCTTTCTTTTCTTTTTCATAAATCTGTTGACTTATGAAATGCATTTTTCCATTATTTCGTTTTAAAATGTTGTTAACCAGCGTTGAACTGTCATACTATTACCTTGTAGAATCAAATTATATATGGAAAGGCCGTAACTAATGTTGCAGGACCTATTGCAAACAAATGTAACATATTGCAATCAAATATAATGACGTCTACCTAAATTCTAAAAGGGATGGTGACGTTTGATGTTTGTCTTCAATATTGTATTGTCGTGCCGATAATAGTTTCATTTTTATTTAATTTCGTTCGACTCTGGCTCATTGAGTACATATATTGTGGTTTTCTTTTTTTTTAATATTCATATATTCATGATCATTTGTGTGCTATACGTACATAGCCTATACGTGCTACCTGTTCGCTAAGAGGATACAGCCTGGCGGGTATATCTTTATTTACGTTGTCCAGACTGCACTTTTATTGGGATGCTAATAGCGTAAGAGTGAGGTTCGATACACACTAGAAGCTGGTTAAACGCCAGCCCCACCACCCCATCCCATTCCATGTTGCTTTTTACACACTGACTGTTTTAAGGCCGTACCTCTATTGTCAGCCCTTTTATGTTTGTTGTGTTGCATTCTTTGCTTTTCCTTGTAATTGTTGTTTGTTTTGTAGGCGCGGTTTTGTTTGACTGTGTACCGTGAATGCTAATTTTCTGTTGGATGATTATACCTGATTCATTTTCGCCTCCGTTGTCGAGGTGTTGCCGTTGCGTTGTAAACCTTCTCGCATCTCACCGCTGCGGTATCGAATCCCACTGGCAGTTCAACTTGTAAATGAGCATGCGTCGAGGTAATGTGAGGTATACAGTACTGGTTCTACCCAGGAAAAATGGGGTGGTCTGCCATATATGTCATATATGCTCTAAAATGTGCTAAAATGACGTAAAACACCATTCAAATAAATGTATTTGGTATAGCTGTTACTTTCAACACAAATCGTATTTTATGAAATCCCGAATGTGTGTGCGTTTGGCGATACACCTATTGTTTTTCTGTTAATACCGAGCAGAGCTCGGCAGGCGCAGCCGGCCGACGATGATCGGCTAATGGTAACACATGTGCAAATGTTGAAATCGTACTTGGCTGGGCAAAAAAACTGTGTCGCACCGGAAGCGCCGCCATTGATGAAATTGTGTTCGTTTTTTTTCCTCAAATCATCAGGGGATCAGTCTGTTTCACTTGGACGATTGTCTCTTTTCGTAGTTTGGCGTATTCGTACTAGTTCGGCTCATCCCGTCACAAGTAGTTACGAATGAAGCGATATTCATTAAAAGAATGCTTATCATTAGAAGTTGTTTTATTATTTGTTATTTGTTAATGGTTGTCAAAATAAAACTAATTCAAAAATTAAATATTTCATAATTTCAAAATTCAAAATTCAAAATTTCAAAAATTAAAAATTTCAAAAACTTTTAAAATTAAAAATTTCAAAATTCAAAATTTCAAAAATTTCAAAATTCAAAATTTCATATTTTCAAAAATTTCAAAATTTCAAAATTTCAAAATTCAAAATTTCTCTACCGAGGGAGATATTTTCAGTATCTCAAAAACACTGGTTATTCAACTATATATTACATAATTTAAAATGATTTTATTAATATTTCTAATGATTAATGCCTTTTTACACCAGGGAGATATTTCCCAGTAGAGCAAACGAGTAGATATAGCTTTTCTATTCCTAGTATTTCCTATACAAATCACAGACAAATATGTAATATATAGAGTTTAATAACCAGTGTTTTTGAGATACGGGAAATATCTCCCGAGGTAGAGAAATGGCTCCGATATAAGAACGAGTGCGAGAACGAGTAACCTTCACCTCTCATCGCTGCGGGTTCGAATTCCACTGGGAGCTCGATTTGTAAGCGAGGAAGTGTCGATTTTTACGGATGACGGGAGGTTAACAGTACTAGTTCTACCCAGGAAAAGTGGGTGGATGCCTCCAACACAAAAAAAATCGACCGTCATACTAGTATATAACCTTACATGTGTTGAAAATGACGTAAAACACCATACAAACAAACAAACTATGATAAAAATCGAGTTTGAGTTTACCACCTACCACAATTTAGAGTAGGTCATTGCTTGGTCAGCTGATTTTGATGATCGAAATTATGAATAGTCAATTAATTTACTCATATGTTGATTGACAAGAAACATAAGATAGGTTAGTATTTTATCACAACAATATAGAATAATTATTAAGAGTAAAATGTTTGGTTTACAAGTTAAATTTTACATGCGATCCGATATGTCATGTAAGTATTAATTTTAAGAGCTCTGCTCGGTCTTAGGCAGTGCCTAAAATTCATATTAAACTGTAAAACTGCAATTAACACCATTTCAAATTGAAGTGGATAGAAATGAATAGAAATGGTATCAGACATGGACGACATGGTGCAACTTATATCTGATTTTGTACAGTAAGTTAGTTTTGTATCAATACAACAAATACAAATATTTTACTCAACACAAATATAAAAATACAAAATACCAATACAATTTGTTATAGTTAGTTTTGTCTCCAGTGTAAATAAAATAGTCAGCTAGTAAAATCCGCCAGCGTTCTTCACAAAATTAGTATAAAAAACAACTCACCAAGAAGAATCCTTCCCTGGAAGGGCTCTGAAATCCGTATATATGAAAATATTAATAACACAGATACAATCCAGCGGTCCATTTTGTATTTGTTTGTATACAGTAAATCACGAAATAGTGTAGTTAATCAAACAGCGCTTCATATCTGTTCCACCTTCCGACTATATGTCTTTCTATGTAGCTAGTCACTCCCTACTATGTGAGTGTAACCATAATTAGCATGAAAGCATGTAATGTTACGCTATTTTTTTAGCATAGGTATTAGCTTTGGTAACTCGAAAACATTCGTTTTAAGCAATGTATCACGTTATATGATAAAAATGATAATTCAAGTATACATTTCCAATATTCTTGTAGTAGATAAATAAACGTGATTTAAAGTCAATGGTAGTTTAAAGCCCAGTAATTATACCCGCATGTGTGCGCGTTAAGAAATATAGAGTATCCGGTCGAAATATATTGGTTATTTTACGCGTGTACTGTAAAGCATTGTAAATATTGCCTTGCATTTGCTCTAATTAATTATTCTATTATTCTCTACAATACGTGTTATGGACAGTTCAATTCACTTAAGCAAGGTCTCTAGACAGTGAACCTATTAAACTATTCCAGTCGGAATGTATTAATTCATCTATGAAACCAAAGCAAACACAGAAGAAGAAAAAGCAGATAAGTTTGCTCATTTGGAAACACTGAATAGCGGCACAATTTTACCCGAACCCCGTACGACACTAGTTAACCAATAGCGCGTACAAAACATACGATGGTGTCACCGATAAACCGAGACATGAATAAGACACGATGGAAGCAGCGGTAACAGCTTTTACTGAAGCCTTTAAAATTGCAAAATCAATACCAATTTGGTCGTCGGCTTGAAGGAATGTTCAGGGAATTGGCCCTGTCGCGAAAGTTTACGCAATAATGAAATCTCAGACGGTGGTACTTTTTTCGGCTATTTCATTTTAATACGACAACAAGTGTCCAAACAGGTTTTATAATAACTCATTTGTATCTAACATTACGGGTAATATTGGAAAATGTAAATCGTGTAAACGGCGCAGTCTGACAGCTTGGGAATTACAATGAAATTCATAAATATTTATGCTCTGATATTCGAATCACACGCAATATCTTTCTTTACAAAAATACGCAGGAACCAGGATATTTAAATGGTTCTAACCCTCTATGCATTCTCATTTGCATAATAAAAAGATGTGCATGTTTAAACATATGTATGTCAGGGCTAGCTACTTAATGTTCATTCCTAAACACCTTGTAGCCAATAACGAAATGTTCAA
This sequence comes from Cyrtodaria siliqua, assembly GCA_037043455.1. Lineage (NCBI taxonomy): Eukaryota > Metazoa > Mollusca > Bivalvia > Adapedonta > Hiatellidae > Cyrtodaria > Cyrtodaria siliqua. The sequence continues at coordinate 84,030 of JAWPHD010002469.1, forward strand.
CAATAATTAAAGGGCGCATGGCAATCTTGAAGTATGTGTCAGGCATAATATTGAGCACCTTGTGTTTCTTAACAGATTTTTTTTACATATCGCTTATCCCAATTTTGTCACAAAATTTCTCAAATGAACGAAGGAAAAGAAAAACACACAGCAAAGAACACACTGTTTTTTCTCATGAAGCCAGTAAATTATGTAGGGGAGATAACCCTGCAAGTAATGTGGCATATATCGACAGCGCTGCCGCTATCGTACGGTTTCACTTAGCACGTAATGAAATCAGTTTTTGTCGAACGGATTGTGTTAGCATTGCACCGACTTTGTTTTCGTCCGATTATTTGATTACCACCAGACTAAATGTGTTTGCGTTAAACTGATTCATATTGCATCATACTGATTTACTTGGCTGTGTATCACTTTACATTTTTCGATGAATCGTTTAAGTTTTGTATTTTATTGTATTGAATTAGTTTTTTTTGTCAAATGGTTTGTCATTGCACTGAATGATTTCTTTTTGATTCGTATGGTTTGACATTTTACACCTTATCATTTCACTTCGAACCGTATTAATTCACTTTGTAACGAATGAACAGAGTTTACACGTCGCATCGAATCAATATGTACGTCATAAAATGACTCATGTTGAATTAAACGGCCAGTCATTGAATGGTTTGTAAATGTCCACATTTTGACGGTTATGGCTTCCCATATTTATCCATTTAGCCAATAAATCCAGTACGATACCTCCGACAAACAACAGCACCTGCAACTGTATAATCAAACCTATTATATTATCAATATACTTCGACATCAACAATATGGCCGAGATATCTAGGTACTGGCGTTATGGTAATTAGATAGAAGTTCAGTTGTTTCTTTGTAATCTACTCTAGGTTTAAATATATATTATCAATGCAATATAATCAACAATAAGTAATACATCTGCAAAAATAGTTTGCTTTAAGCTATTCAAATACTTAATAATGATGATTTGCAAGTAAACAAGAAAGTATAAAAATAAATACTGAAAAAGGGGATCCCTCCGAAGCAATAAACACAAACAAGAGATACAAGTAGTATACTCGGTTTTATTGCGTCTGTTCATGAGAGGCAATGTAAAAGTGCAACACCTTTAACGTCTCCAAACACCGGCTTAAGCGATATTCTACTTTAAAGCTACAAAGACTGTGCTTGATGATCCCAAAGGATCAGTAAGTAATAACAATACTGATTTGTAGTCGGGGCAACATTTAAAAATGGAACAGGAAATACAGCGTTCACTTTAAAACAGTTATGCATAAGACACGCATACACGTTGTGTAGAATATTTAACGGGGCGCCGTCAATGTTAAAGAAACAAAGTGTCGCCCTTCGTAGATTTTGATTTAGATTTCAATGACAAATAACCCCAACTCTGGTAGAGAATTTGAACGGCGTGAATGCATGCCTTCAATTAAAATGTCTGGTCATGACGCAATCAATATTTATTATAATATAAAGGTCAAATGCAATGCAAGTATTCTTTTACAAAACAGCAGACATGAATGGAGGTTGGGAACAAAGGAAAGTGCATACCAGACATGTTCACACATACCATTGTATGGCCTTACATCCTTAATTTGTATTTGATCTGCAAGAAATTTTTATCTATATAGAAACAAAATGTTTTGGAAATAAAGTAAATTAGCTACAGATACAAGTATGCAAGTAAATATAAAGAGAACAACATTACATTACACAATCAATGTCTAGTTTAACATTTGTTTCTGACAAGAGACAACATCTAAGTCTACACCATCATCATGCAGGGGCAATCCCGGTTTCTAACCATCTTTATTGTTCAAAATATGTTTTTACACATGTTTACAAATATTGTTATCATTACTTCGTGTATTCAAAAATGTGTGTGTGTGCTACAATTTTAAGTAAACACTAATAATAATAACGTTAACTGATCCTTCAGTTCTTGCACTCGTTTTATGATGGTTTCTATGCTTGCGTTTATCGCTATCCAAATACTGTTTACTTGAAGATTGTCAACCCTTTTTGTGTTTGTGATGTCGTTTGTATTTATTATTACTTTTGCCTTCTTGTTTGTCTGTTTGCTTGTTTTTTTCTGTGTTTTGTGGTTGACTGTCCTCCTTGAATGCTACTTTTCATGTCCGATCTTTTTATATTTCTTTAACTGCACAATAGTATTGTTTGTGCCGTGTGGCGACCGTAAAAAGTCTCCCCGTACATCCAATCAATATTGTTATCTTTACAACCTACATGTTAGTTAGAGATTAGATCATGGCGGGGATTTCTTTATTTACACTGTCCTGTTTTATTGGGATGACAGTATGGTAAGTGTGAGGTTTGGTGCACCCTAGAACCGGTTTAAACCCCCAGTGGCCTACTTTGCCACTGGCCGTTCCAAGGCGGTATCCCTATTGTCAACCCTTTTTGTGTTTGTGATGTCGTTTGCATTTAGTATTACTTTTGCCTTCTTGTTTGTCTGTTTGCGTGTTTGTTTCTGTGTTTTGTGGTTGACAGTCCTCCTTGCTTAGCGTTAGATATGACTCAATACTGAATTGAACGACTATGTTTCACCAGGTTACAATAAACTCCTGTCATAGTAAAATGAGAATTTTACACAGTTGCTCAAGGAACAAAAATAATACTGGTAGAAGGAGCCATACAAGTCGAACAGAACATGTAGCATTCAATGACCACAGTCAACAAATAGCACCCACATAAACAATCAGCAACTACAAAGATGAATAAAAGGCTAAACATGACATCACAAACATGAAAGGGATGGCAATAGATCCACCGCATTGAAACAGTCAGTGGCTTAAAAAGGCAGTTGGGGTTTAAACTATGTTCTAGGGTACATCAAACCTCACTCTTACTATTGTGGCATCCCAAAAAACGGAACAGTGTAAATAAAAGTTATCCCCGTCACGTTATATTTTCTCTAACATAATGTTTAATATATATATATATATATACTTGTTTAAACAATATCAAATCACAACTATTGTACAATTCGTTTGTTGTTATTTATAATCTGAATGATACCACAAGCAGGTGAGACGGACTCAGAAGAAAGATACAATCGTGTATTATTATCGGTCCTTAACGTAATGATAGCAACATTAATAATGGTTGGTGCACTTATTTAACCGATCTATGACTGGTTTGCTCAAAGGCATTAATAATACTATTGCATATTTGTATTAATAAATTTGAATATTTAAACATAAAAAACTACAAAAGATACATTTACCTTTAGCTTGTCATTCATTTCCCACTGTCGATTCCGTGTAAATTTTATTGACTGACTCATTATGGGATGTACTGCTATCCGCATCCTGTTGACTTGAAAGGTGGCGTTCCACTGCTGATTGACTTCTGATGTTGAGATCGCTGTCGTCAGCCTTTGCATCACTACTGCTTGACGACGACTCGTCATTAGATTGGGAAACTTTTTAAAACAATACATCATTAATTACGAATGCTACTTTTTTTCGTAGCCTCATATCAGAAATAAAAGTAATGAATACAAAGAAATATAAAAAGTTCGGACAGGGAAAGTAGCTAAGAAAACCAAAGTTTAAAGTATGTTCCCAAGAATTTATCAATTCTGCAACGCTTCAACAATAACGTATTTAAGGACCTTCGCTTCATGCATAATAACACCCCGAAATGAGAAAATGCCGATGATCATATATTGTTAAACATTGTGACAGTACTTTAACCGAGAAAAGTTGTCCTTTGTTAATATTTGTTGTGTATTTCAGTGTAAAACTCTTCTTGTTTTCAAGATCTTATATTCTGTGTTTGTTATAACGGTTCATGTTCACACATACCATTGTATGGCCTAAGTACCAGTGCAAATCCTTAATTTTTATTTGATCTGCAAGAAATTTATTATCTAAATAGAAACAAAATGTATTGGAAATAAAGTAAATTACCTGCAGGTACAAGTATGCAAGTAAATATAAAGAGTACAACATTATATTACACTATCAATGTCTAGTTTAACATTTGTTTCTGACAAGAGACAGCATCTAAGTCTACAACATCATCATGCAGGGGCAATCGAGTATTCTCTGTTTATAATGAACTTTATTGTTCAAAATATATATTAACAAGTCTATAAAAAATTCAGGAGACGTTCTTGATAATTTTTTTAATAAAGGTCAATTTCATCAATAAACATTTATGACTTCTCTACAACCTGACCACATCACCTTATTAAAGACAAGCTAATTTCTCTTATTCAAAAAACATTCGCTGGAGAAAATACTAAATTTTTGGCATGTAATAATATTAAAGCGTTCTTTTACTAACGGCAGTTTAGAAAATTATACTATATGGACTTGCTATGAAGTTTGTGAAGCACTCATCTTCCTATTAGATAATATTTTCGTCAGGTATGGAATCACCGTTTATAGACAAATTGTTGGCATCCCTATGGGTACGAACTGTGCACAACTTGTCGCAAATTTGTTTTTATTTTGCTATGAAAGAGATTTCATGTTGAGTCTTTCACCGGATACACAGGCAGATGTTATTGAAGCCTTTAATGACACCTCTCGGTATCTGGATGACATTGAACATTAACAACCCTTTCTTTCCAACTATGGTTAATATTATTTATCCTAAAGAACTTCAGCTTAACAAAGCCATTATATTTGATAATAACGCTTCTTTTCTTGATTTAGATCTCTCTATTGGAAATGGTGAAATGATTATCAAAATCTATGACAACAGAGATGATTTTAATTTTGACATTATTAATTTTCTCCACTTGGATGGGGATGTTCCCCGAGCAACTTCTTATGGGGTGTATGTATCTCAACTTATTCGTTTTTCAAGAGCTTGTACTCGAGTTGAGGACTTTAATATTTGTAATCTTTGCATAACTCAAATGCTGCTAAATCAGGGTTATCGTTACCATAAACTTCGTAAAACATTTGCAAAATTTTATTATCTTAACCCTGATCTTCTTTCCAAATATAAAGGTAATTTAAGGACTCTCTGCGACAAGGACTATCACAACCTGACTTATATGGTGATGTGATTTATAAACTTCGTGAGATTCTTGGTTATGATCAATTTCATACTATCTTTGTTAAACTTGTTAAAAAGTTTATCAAAAGAGGTTATGACCCTATCGTTTTGCAGCGTACTGCATGCTTGGTGGTGGACACTTTAACAGTTCGCCACGATGCTTTCCTCTTTAATTGTACAATGACCGGACAGGCAGTGACCATATGATGACGCCTACCTAAAGCCCATTGGGACGGTGGCGTTTGATGTTTGTCTATGATATTTCTTGTCGTGCCCTTAATGGTTTATTCCTTTGTTGCTCTGGCTTCTGCCAAGTCATTGCGTACCTTCATTGTGGCTTTTTAGGCTATTGTCATTTCGTATTATATTTACACGAGCATATGTGTGTTTTACTTATATTGCCTATTGATGCTGCCTTGTTAGTCAGAGATAAGATCATGGCGGGGATTTCTTTATTTACACTGTCCTGTTTTAATGGGATGGCAGTAGGGTAAGTGTGAGGTTTGGTGCACCCTAGAACCGGTTTACTTTACTTTGCCACTGACCGTTCCAAGGCGGTAGCCCTATTGTCAACCCTTTCGTGTTTGTGATGTCGTTCGCATTTATTATAACTTTTGCCTTCTTGTTTGTCTGTTTGCGTGTTTGTTTCTGTGTTTTGTGGTTGACTGTCCTCCTTGAATGCAACTTTCCCTGTCCGATCTTTTAATATTTGTTTACATATATTGTTAATATTAATGCGTGTATTAAAACATGTACGTGATCTATAATTTTAAGTAAACACTAATAATAATACCGTGAACTGATCCTTCAGTTCTTGCACTCGTTTCAGGATGGTTTCGATGCTTGCGTTTATCTTTATCCACATATTGTTTACTTGCAAATCGTTCGATACTTGCATTTTTGTTTCTCTTGCTTTAATTAGAATGGTCACTATGTGTATCCAAATCTAGATGGTGTAAAGGAATTTCGTCGTACGGAAAGTCACCTATGTTTATAAAATGAATTCTAAAAATAGATAGATGCCATTATAGTTAGTTAGGTAGATATATATATAGGAGATATAGACATATAAATGCATGCATATATAGAGACATACAGACAGACAGACAGACAGACAGACAATAAAGCACAGACAACTTGCAGGCGAACTACGACGATGGCTTCTAGCTTTACTACGAGGGCAGGCAGGCAGGCAGGCAGTCAGGGGCAGGCAGGCAGGTAGGCAAGCAGGCAGGCAGTGACAGACAGACAGACACAAAGGACAAACAACTTGCAGGCGACCTACGACGATGGATACATGTAGTAGCTATAATACGAAGGAATACTAATCAGCAGTATGCTTCCATTTCATAAATGGAGGTATCAACACACGCATAAAAACATCAAAACACATTGGTTTCACGACCAGATTCATATTAACCGCCATTGATTTTGATTTCGTGACCCATAAAAACCGGCAAATATCCGCACATACCATCGAATAATATAAAGAGTTTGGTGACATAAAACTGGCTTGTATGGTTGTATCACATGTCATTAGAGTATTATCACCTCTTACTTTACGTATGTACTAAGCTAAACACACTTACGGAAGATTGTTTATACATGTTAAATATTAATATAACTCACATATCATTATCAAAGCAGCATAGTGTTGATATTTTCTATGAAACCATGTTAAAACTTCTCCGTAAAATGTTTTAGTATCAATATATGCTTCATTTGACAATGAACAATGCTTAAAATTCACTATTATGTAAAAATTACGAAGTCATTTTATCCAAAACACTGTTGTGTTTTGTTAAGGTTGTATCACGTGTCATTTGGGTTTAACCAGCGTTTACTTTAATTATTGACAAATTCCATTAAAGAATGTTTTATTATACTGTTTACGTATCAATATGCTTCATTTGACAATGAACATTGCCTTAAAAATCAAAGTTATGCATGAAATAGACCGGGGTGGGAAGGGTCAATTTACCTACCCACTGTTGGTTTTTGCTATTGTTTAGTCGATTTCATTAATATTCGTAAATTCTGGCGAATATTGGCCTAAACCGAAAACTAAATCAAACTTTCAGGTGAAATAATACAGCGGTTGTATCACATGTGTTTTAATATTACCAGCGGTTACTTTACGTATGTACTAGTAAATGTGATGGGTATATCATATGGATGGTAAATATTAATACAACTCACGTATCATTATCACACCGGAATAATGTTAATCACTGCTTAAAGTTCACTGTTACGGATTACATTGTAGGTTAAGTTACCACACCCACTGTAGTTTTTTGTTATGGTTTAGCCGAATTCATTAATTTTCGAAACAAATCGGCAAATTTTCGCCTGCACCTTCAACTAATACAAACGTTCAGGTGACATTAATACCTGTTGCATGGTTGTATCGCATGTAGTTAGAGTATTACCATCGATTACTTTATGTACACTGAGCACAAATACAAAGTACCCACTGGTAATGCTGGTATTTCCAAAGAGCTTTTTTTTGGACAAAACAAGAAAATAAATAAGAATATGTATGGACTAGTTACTTAGACCGCCACAAATAGTCGAAACAATGAATAAGTTGAAACATTTAAACAAGGAAGTCTCTCTTTGTCTTAAAAATGCTTTTGTTCTGCATAAAAACAACAATATTTTCTGCAGGTACCTTACCCAAGAAATTACCAAAAACCAAAACACAACTTTCGTAGATAGTATCCTTTGATTATCCACAATTATCAATTTACCAGTCTTTGAATTTTGATATCATCATACATAACCGATTATTACTTGGCAACTTTGAAACTGTTTAATGGAATACTATTTTCCTTAATTGAGTGTGCTTACAAACATCAAAAACAAACAAAATGTATAAAAGTCGAACAGGAAATGCAGCTATCACAAAATACAGTAAAGCCAAAAACACGGAAAGCGACAAACATGAATGGCAATGTTTATAAGGAATACGTTTCAGCAAAACTCAATTTAAACGTTGATACTCACTCAAAACCAACCTTTGGAAATACCATCATTAACACTGGATACGTTTTATTTTTGTTCAGTGTATAAATTCCTCAACCTAAAACTGCAGTTATAACTGAGTGTGTCGCACCGTGTTGGTCTTTTTCTAACAGAAAAATGTATGAGGTATTACCTTAAAGAAATATAAAAAGATCGGACAGGGAAAGTAGCATTCAAAGAGGACAGTCAACCACAAAACACAGAAACAAACACGAAAACAGACAATCAAGAAGGCAAAAGTAATAATAAATGCAAACGACATCACAAACACAAAAGGGTTGACTATAGGGCTACCGCATTGGAACGGTCTGTGGCAAAGTAGGCCACTGGGGGTTTAAACCGGTTCTAGGGTGTACCAAACATCACACTTACCCTACTGTCATCCCATTAAAATAGGACAGTGTAAATAAATAAAGAAATCTCCGCCATGAAATAATCTCTAACCAACAAGGCAGCATCAATAGGCAATAGCCTAGAAAGCTACAATGAAGGTACTCAATTATTTGGCAGAAGCCAGAGCAACACGAGAATAAACCATTAAGGGCACGACAAGAAAGATCATAGACAAACACCAAGCGCCACCGTCCCAATGGGCTTTAGGTAGGCGTCATCATAGAGTCCACAGCCTGTCCGGTCATCGTACAATTAAAAAGGAAAGCACAGTGGCGAACTGTAAAAGGGTCCACCACCAAGCATGTAGTACGTTGTAAAATGATAGGGCCATAACATCTTTTGATAAACTTTGTTACAAGTTTAACAAAGGTAGTATGCAAGTGATCATGACAAAGAATCTTACGAAGTTTATAAATCACATCACCATAGAAGTCAGGTTGTGAAGACTTGTTCACGTATTTTATCTGTTCGTTCAGGGGTATCAATATTGGGTGTACGATTACACACGGTGTATATATGCATTACGTGGTCCGAGTATTAACTTCCATACCCTATCCAACCCTTTCTCCAAGAAGCGGGAACGGGGTTGACAGGGTTATGAACTAAAACCTTAATTTCGGATTAAAAGGTTTGCATATTGTAAAATTAAAACATTTAATAGAGTTTTAAACAGGTTATCACATTTTTCAGTAAAATATGTTTTAAACGTGTTTTACTGTCGAAAAAAACGTTAAAAAATCCTGCTTATATACATGTACTATTACAAAATGTTTCAAATAGTGTTCGAAGTGTATGGCAACTGTTATCGTTATAGTTATCGGTGGTACATTTTTAATTGCTTTTGTTTTCTTACTTAGTTTTCAATTCGGTGGTTCCACTACTCCGGCCGATAAAAGGCTCTGGGTATTGTTTAACCACTCATAGGATATGTTGTCTGCTTTTTAATTTAGTATTTTAGCTATTACTTGTGATATGCAGGCTTCATAACCGCTGCTCCCAACTAAATTCCATTTTGTTTATTTTGCTCTTCGGGGCATAGTATTTTGTTAGATACTGGGACCATACGCTGCTGAATATGGGGGAGAAAAATCTCTATGTTCACCACTATATGCATGCCATCTTCGGGATGGTTAAAATTATGTACTATTGATTTTATGAATATTGAATTCTGCTCAACCCGGGGATAGAGGGCGTGAGCGGTAGCTAGCATATTTCACTACCGTTCATGAACAGTCTCAATCAAACCGACACTGCAATAGTTTGTATGTGTCGTGTTCGGCCGTTTCCAAAGGTCCATTATCATACTCTTTTATACAAATGCTATGCATGTTAAAGTCCTCAGCTCGAGTACAATCTCTAGAAAAAGGAATGGGCTGAGTAACCTATAGCTCATAAGGCGAAGAGTTCTTTGGCATTCCCTGTTCGACATCTGTATATACTTGTAGTGATAATAAATATTGCTATCTCAGTATGAGTCTGAGCCCTTAAGGTTTACTCATCATCTATAATCACGCATTGTTATCTTTAATATATATAGTTGTTCTGTGTTTCTTTGTGTGTTTGTGGTTGACTGTCGTCCTTGATTGCTACTTTCCCTGTTTCGCTTTTTATATCTACTTTTATCATTCGTGTCAAGTAATGCATGACTCCGGAGAAGCCCATTATACGTTTACACGCTGAGAATAGCTGATTTTATTTGATGAAGTACTTATCTTGTTAAACTCTAACGGAAAGTGTGGCTTGCTATAGTTCATAATGTGTTTCATATTGCGGACATATGCGACTACAATGAATGTACTTTCATTGACAACTAGGAGCACATGTTCAGTGGATTCTTTTAATACTATAAGGAAGTATTATATAATAGCGATTTATTTCAAGGAAATATGCGACTACACTATCTGTTGTTCATTATCAGCAGTTTATTTAAGAAATAGAACATCATTTACGGTGAATTATCGTGTACTATATCACGGTTCGGAGTTCAATTGTTTACAATTATCGACAACCGTGATTCGAAGATAATTCACCGTAAATGATGTTCAATTTCTATTCTAATACCCCTAAAATGTGAAAATAACGCACAAATCTGAAATCGTTCGCATTGCTTTGCTTACTCTCCTAACGTTGCAAACGTTACAGTGCTATCTTTCGCATGGCCTTGCTTATTCTCCTAACGTTGCAAACGTTACAGTGATATATCGTTGAATATAACGAGATATTTTAAACTAGGCTATATAGTGCGGGTTTATTAGAATATTATATAGAAAAAACAAATGCAGTAAATACATACAACACATACACTAGCAAACAAATCAAATAAGCATTTGAAATATGTACTCGAGGAATTTAAAAACGTATACAGTTTCAAATATTATTATATGCAACTTTTAAACTAATGTCGCGATAGAATGGAATGGAATAGTCGTACACGTCTCATACACAATAATAAATGTTGATTGTTTTATTTGAATGAATTGCTCGAAATGAAATGATTTATACTACTGATTTTTAAATGATATATTAAACTATATGATTTGATTAATTTGTTTATTTTCAGTGAAGCGTTGTTTAAAGTCCTCGAATATAGCTAAAGACAGTACGAACTACAACTATCACTGAACGTGGTGAATACCCCCGCTTACATTATAATTAAAGCAAAGGGTCATAATTCTGTAAGAAATTAAGTTATCAACAATGGGTGATGTAGAGGGACATACGGTCAGTTGTTATGTGTATATGAAGTTTGGGAACAACCCATTCAAAACTGTTTGAGGAATGCAAGTAATAAAACTGTATTACGGGACGCAAGGGATGCAACGCGACGGGACAACAATGTGTTAGGCGACGCGGCGGTACGTTATTGACAACGTGATTCCTTTAAAGCCCCCACTTCACTTTGAGACTGCAGGGGTATTACAATGTTCGATGTTTTGAAAATCGGAACATTTATTTTCATGTTAATAAGATACGCCTATATGCATGTACATTCCATAAAGTGTGAAATGGCATCAATAAATAAACGGTGTCCCTTTAGTATATATAATTGCTATTGAACACGTTGATGAGTGCACTTCGTCATTATCGTATTAACAACACTGTCATAAAAGATGTTCCATCCTATATGGATGTTTGTGTTCTTTGCGTTCGTATGCTCCCAGACACACGAATATCGGTAAAACCGATGGCTATCGGTAGAACCGATGGATGCTCCCCGAAGTAGATACTTTGATTGAATGTCGTATCAGAAAGGGAAATTGTACAACGATAATAAACGTGTGAAAATATTGGCTGGTTCGATTGATTTCCTTATACCAAGCTCAAAGGCAATTGTTGCCTACTAATTAAAAGAAGAAATGAAAATCCATTAAATTCAGCTATGAGATGTCTGATACGATTGTTTATTAAACAAACATAAGTGTACAAAGAGGGATACTTCTGTATTAACTCAAGCTTCAGGAAGAGTTAGAGTTATGGTTATTGTGCTCTGCACTTTGTCACTGTAAGTGTCTTCTTTTATTGTGTCAAGTTTCATTCCAGTCCCATTAGTAGTTGTAACTATGCTCTCAACAGGAATAATACATAAAATTAAGCAACTACAAAGTGCAAAATTCGCATTTAAACAATGATCGAGTTATAGGTCTAGCGCACTTCGATTTGTCTTGTTATCTTCTATCATGTATATCATTGCGTCTTGTTTCATTCCAATCCCGTTAGTGTATTTTAAGTTATACTCCGGACAAGAGTTATAAGTATAAAATCATAAATATCAACAGATGTAATTTAAATGGAGATCTGCACTTTATATCATTGACCCTTAACATTGTGTCAAGCTTCATTTTAGTCCAATTATTAGCTTTTAAGTTATGCTCCGAACTAGAAAAGAGGGATGGACAAACGCAAGGACGGACGGGCGGACAGAAGGTCGGACAAAACGGTAAATATACATGTATGCTGAACCCAGAAATATTTCTGGGAGCAAGCACTATGCATCCAGATATGTATGTAAATTACAAACTATGCCAGTTTGGCAGAATGATAAACAATAATAACATATTCCGACTGAAAAACTGACAATATGCACAATTCTAAAATGAATTCAAGAAATGCACAAGTTGGCAGTAAAATATCAAACACAATAATATAACTGATTACGTGCACACTACATTATAATCAAGTCTTTGCATATTAATGGCATACACAGTATAGCAGTGTGAAAGAAGGGTAAACAATACAAAATTGCGATTGATACGTTTAATATAATTATAATAGTCATAAAGAAAACCGGCGAAATGCCTTAATGTGTTAATGCATGATAAGCTTCCAAAACTTTAAATCTTCGTAGAATTATCGTTGTATAGATTGTTTGCTCGTGAACAGACTCAATCTAACCGAACCTGCTACTTTATTGTATTGAGTGTATTTGTTGCACGCAAATGATCTCCTTTAGCAGTATTTATTAGCATTCACATTAGCGTTTGTTTATTACAGTATGGCGGATGTAAAAAGTCTCCCTGCGAATTGTTACTGTTATTTTTACTGATCCTTTGGATACCGCTTAATCTGGTGCTATGGACCGTGAGAGGTATTGCTTCTTACATTAAAACTAATGGACATGGGCTCAATAAAACAGTGTCTGCTACATTATTCATTCGGTGATGTGTGTTTCTCCCAAAGGATCTCCTTTATCAGTATTTATTGTAATTAATGGAAATTAATGGTATGTCTATTATCATGACTATATTTAATTAAAATCTTATTTTGAGAAAACAAAGTTTCAGTTTAGCAGGCTCAGCTCAATTCAACATACTGAACATAATGAAAAAAAACAATACATATTTACTGAGCAAGACGACCACAACAAACAGTATTCTAGAAAAAGTGGGTTGCGTAATATTCTGTCTCGAAATAATCTCATACTTGCATTAATCTGAGATAAAAATAAGGCTATACACAATGAACATACACCACTGTAGAAATTACAATAGTCTTAAGGAAATAGGACGGCTGAAGTGTACAAACTAGATTAGTCAAGCAGAATAACGAAATCACGTCTTACACAAATACAATATAAAAAATCTATCAACAATAACATAATAACATATGATGAACATCGAATACATGTCTAGCCTCCAAATGAAACAGGGCAACGAAAACGAAACAGTAATCTGAAGGAAGCGTGCCAATTGTCCAACCGAAATTTAAAGTATACAGGGTATGAAAGCCATTATCAAATACACAGTACACAGTTTGGATTAATGATTACAATTTACAACAGTCGGGGAGAAAAAAAAATGCAGTCGATTAAATGTGGGAGTCGCTTTAAAAACGTTTGAAGTGATCACACTCGCACACGTATTGCTCTGTGCGTCATTTGGACATGGTTTAGTATTGATATAAATGCACTAATGAAATAAATGTTTATCTAAATGTAAATATAATAGTATTGGTTAATGTTCATTTGTACATGTTTAGATATGATGTCATGCATGTAAAACAATTTCTGAAGAAATGTTCATGATTAGTTGCATACAAATCACTGCTCCTCGTGTCACATTCATGTTTTTGACAAAATCTTATCTCGAATTGTCTACATATATTCTACAATATTTTGATAAAACAGTAAATTTGTTGATGTCTTAACCACTTTACGTTTGTTTTTAAACATTTGAATAGACGTTGTTAGAACTAATATAGGTGCACACACACTGATGGCAAAACATGTATTGTTCCTGAAAATATAAAAATATTAAAAATAATTAGTCGTTATGATGTACAGAGAGAGCAATGCTTACTATGGTGTTTATGTTATTTTACAGAGAACCCAGCTCACTACACAGTATATTCAAGAGACTTAACATTAATGTAAACAGTTCGCGCTTTTCTTTTTTTCTTTCTTTTTTTTTAAGTTGGAATAACTATGTACATTCAACATAACTAATAATCGATGCAACAAGTTATTGTTGTGTGTTAGTACCTTATTTGGAATGGCGTTTCCTCGCTTTGTCTTTATCTGCCTGACAGTATTTACCACGCTGACCTCGTGGTCTAACTCCATCTTCTGTATCAGGACAGACACGGCACAGAACAAACAGCTTCTCTCCCCACCAGTTCTGAATAAATGCATAGAAATATTCAACACTAGAACTTGATTTGGATGACGATGTTGTTAATTACATGTTCTATTTAAATCTGACACGGCGAAATGCAAACATATTTCATGTCCAGAAGATTAAATATCACTTATAAAAGCAAAGAAACTAGCATGTATACAGGCAATGTGGCATTGAATTAACAAACATACAGGCACTGGGTCATTGAATAAGCATACATACAGGCAATGAGTTATTGAATTAGCATCCATACAGGCAATGGGTCATTGCATTAGCATACATATAGGCAATGGGTCATTGCATTAGCATGCATACAGACAACGGGTCATTGTATTATCATACATACAGGCAAGGGGTCATTGCATTAGCATACATACCGGCTATGGATCATTGCATTAGCATTCATACAGGTCATGGGTCATTGCATTAGCATACATACCGGCTATGGGCCATTGCATTAGCATACATAAAGGCTATGGGTCATTGCATTAGCATACATAAAGGCTATGGGTCATTGAATTAGCATGCATACAGGCTATGGGTCATTGCATCAGCATACATACAGGCAATGGGCCATTGAATTAGCATGCAAACAGGCAATGGGTCATTGAATTGGCATACATACATGCAATGGGTCATTGAATTAGCATACATACAGGCTATGGGTCATTGAATTAGCATGCATACAGGCTATGGGTCATTGCATTAGCATACATACAGGCAATGTGTCATTGAATTAGCACACATACAGGATATGGGTCATTGCATTAGCATACATAAAGGCTATGGGTCATTGAATTAGCATGCATACAGGCTATGGGTCATTGCATCAGCATACATACAGGCAATGGGCCATTGAATTAGCATGCAAACAGGCAATGGGTCATTGAATTGGCATACATACATGCAATGGGTCATTGAATTAGCATACATACAGGCTATGGGTCATTGAATTAGCATGCATACAGGCTATGGGTCATTGCATTAGCATACATACAGGCAATGTGTCATTGAATTAGCACACATACAGGATATGGGTCATTGAATTAGCATACATACAGGCAATGAGTCATTGAATAAGCATACATACAGGCTATGGGTCCTTGAATTAGTATACATACAGGCAATGGGTCATTGAATTAGCATACATACAGCCAATGGGTCATTGAATTAGCATACATACAGGCAAATGGTCATTGCATTAGCATACATAAAGGCAATGGGTCATTGCATTAGCATGCATACAGGCAATGGGTCATTGAATTAGCATACATACAGGCTATGGGTCATTGAATTAGCATACGTACAGGCAATGGGTCATTGCAACAACATACATACCGGCTATGCGTCATTGAATTAGCATACATACAGGCAATGGGTCATTGAATTAGCATACATACAGGAATGTGTCATTGAATTAGTATACATGTATACAGGAAATGGGTCATTGAATTAGCATATATACAGGCAATGGCTCATTGAAAAAGCATACATACAGGCAATGGGTCATTGAAATTAGCATACAAACAGGCAATGGGTCATTGCATAAGCAAACATACAGGCTATGCGTCATTGAATAAGCATACATATATGCAATGGGTCATTGAATTAGCATACATAAAGGCAATGGGTCATTGCATCAGCATACATACCGGCTATGCGTCATTGAATAAGCGTACATACAGGCAATGGGTCATTGAATTAGCATACATACAGGCAATGGGTCATTGAATTAGCATACATACATGCAATGGGTCATTGCATTAGCATACATACAGGAAATGGGTCATTGAATTAGCATACATGTATACAGGCAATGGGTCATTGAATTTGCATATATACAGGCAATGGGTCATTGAATAAGCATACATACAGGCAATGGGTCATTGAATTAGCATACATACAGGCAATGGGTCATTGCATTAGCATACATACCGGCTATGCGTCATTGAATAAGCATACATACAGGCAATGGGTCATTGAATTAGCATACATACAGGCAATGGGTCATTGCATTAGCATACATACCGACAATGGGTCATTGAATTAGCATACATACAGGCTATGGGTCATTGAATTAGCATACCTACATGCAATGGGTCATTGCATCAGCATGCATACAGGCAATGTGTCATCGAATTAGCATGCATACAGGCAATGGGTCATTGCATTAGCATGCATACAGGCAATGGGTCATTGAATTAACATGCATACAGGCAATGGGTCATTGAATTAGCATGCATACAGGCAATGGGTCATTGAATTAGAAAACATTCAGACAATGGGTCATTGAATTAACATGCATACAGGCAATGGGTCATTGAATTAGCATGCATACAGGCAATGGGTCATTGAATTAGCAAACATACAGACAATGGGTCATTGAATTAGCATACATACCGGCTATGGGTCATTGAATTAGCATACATACCGGCTATGGGTCATTGCATTAGCATACATACAGGCTATGGGTCATTGAATTAGCATACATAAAGGCAATGGGTCATTGCATTAGCATACATACAGTCAATGGGGCATTGCATTAGCATGCATACAGGCAATGCGTCATTGAATAAGCATACATACAGGCAATGGGTCATTGAATTAGCATACATACAGGCAATGGGTCATTGCATTAGCATACATACCGGCTATGAGTCATTGCATTAGCATACATACAGGCTATGGGTCATTGAATTAGCATACATACATGCAATGGGTTATTGCATCAGCATGCATACAGGCAATGGGTCATTCTATTAGCATGCATACAGGCAATGGGTCATAGCATTAGCATGCATACAGGCAATGGGTCATTGAATTAACATGCATACAGGCAATGGGTCATTGAATTAGCATACATACAGACAATGGGTCATTGAATTAGCATACATACCGGCTATGGGTCATTGCATTAGCATATACACAGGCTATGGGTCATTGAATTAGCATACATACAGGCAATTGGTCATTGCATTAGCATACATACCGACAATGGGTCATTGAATTAGCATACATACAGGCTATGGGTCATTGAATTAGCATACCTACATGCAATGGGTCATTGCATCAGCATGCATACAGGCAATGTGTCATCGAATTAGCATGCATACAGGCAATGGGTCATTGCATTAGCATGCATACAGGCAATGGGTCATTGAATTAACATGCATACAGGCAATGGGTCATTGAATTAGCATGCATACAGGCAATGGGTCATTGAATTAGAAAACATACAGACAATGGGTCATTGAATTAACATGCATACAGGCAATGGGTCATTGAATTAGCATGCATACAGGCAATGGGTCATTGAATTAGCAAACATACAGACAATGGGTCATTGAATTAGCATACATACCGGCTATGGGTCATTGAATTAGCATACATACCGGCTATGGGTCATTGCATTAGCATATAATACAGGCTATGGGTCATTGAATTAGCATACATAAAGGCAATGGGTCATTGCATTAGCATACATACAGTCAATGGGGCATTGCATTAACATGCATACAGGCAATGCGTCATTGAATAAGCATACATACAGGCAATGGGTCATTGAATTAGCATACATACAGGCAATGGGTCATTGCATTAGCATACATACCGGCTATGGGTCATTGCATTAGCATACATACAGGCAATGGGTCATTGAATTAGCATACATACATGCAATGGGTTATTGCATCAGCATGCATACAGGCAATGGGTCATTCTATTAGCATGCATACAGGCAATGGGTCATAGCATTAGCATGCATACAGGCAATGGGTCATTGAATTAACATGCATACAGGCAATGGGTCATTGAATTAGCATACATACAGACAATGGGTCATTGAATTAGCATACATACCGGCTATGGGTCATTGCATTAGCATACACACAGGCTATGGGTCATTGAATTAGCATACATACAGGCAATTGGTCATTGCATTAGCATACATACAGTCAATGGGGCATTGCATTAGCATGCATACAGGCAATGCGTCATTGAATAAGCATGCATACAGGCAATGGGTCATTGAATTAGCATATATACAGACAATGGGTCACTGAATTAGCATACATACAGGCAATGGGTCATTGCATCAGCATACATACAGACAATGGGTCATTAAATCAGCATACATACAGGCAATGGGTCATTAAATCAGCATATGTACAGGCAATGGGTCATTGCATCAGCATACATACCGGCTATGGGTCATTGAATAAGCATAAATACAGGCAATGGGTCATTGAATTAGCATACATACAGGCAATGGGTCATTGTATTAGCATACATACAGGCAATGTGTCATTGAATTAGCATACATACTGGCTATGGGTCATTGCATTAGCATACATACAGGCTATGGGTCATTGAATTAGCATACATACAGTCAATGGGTCATTGCATTAGCATGCATACAGGCAATGGGTCATTGAATAATTATACATACAGGCAATGGGTCATTGAATTAGCATACATACAGGCAATGGGTCATTGAATTAGCATACATACAGGCAATGGGTCATTGAATTAGCATACATACAGGCAACGGATCATTGAATTAGCATACATACAGGCATGAGTCATTGAATTAGCATACATACAGGCAATGGGTCATTGAATTAGCATACATACAGGCAATGGGTCATTGAATTAGCATACATACAGGCAATGGGTCATTGAATTAGCATACATAGAGGCAATGGGTCATTGAATTAGCATACATACAGGAAATGAGTCATTGCATAAGCATACATACGGGTCATTGAATTAGCATACATACAGGCAATGGGTCATTGAATTAGCATACATACAGGCAATGGGTCATTGAATTTGCATACATACAGGAAATGAGTCATTGAATTAGCATACATACAGGCAATGGGTCATTGAAGTAGCATACATACAGGCAATGGGTCATTGAATTAGCATACATACATGCTATGGGTTATTGAATTAGCATACATACAAGCTATGGGTCATTGAATTAGCATACGTACAGGCAATGGGTCATTGCATCAGCATACATACCGGCTATGGGTCATTGAATTAGCATACATACAGGCAATGGGTCATTGAATTAGCATACATACAGGCAAATGGTCACTGCATTAGCATATATAAAGGCGATGGGTCATTGCATTAGCATGCATACAGGCAATGGGTCATTGCATTAGCATGCATACAGGCAATGGGTCATTGAATTAACATGCATACAGACAATGGGTCATTGAATTAGCATACATACCGGCTATGGGTCATTGCATTAGCATTCATAAAGGCTATGGGTCATTAAATTAGCATACATACAGGCAATGGGTCATTGCATTAGCATACATACAGTCAATGGGGCATTGCATAAGCATGCATACAGGCAATGCGTCATTGAATAAGCATACATACAGGCAATGGGTCATTGAATTAGCATACATACAGACAATGGTTCATTGAATTAGCATACATACAGGCAATGGGTCATTGCATCAGCATACATGCAGACAATGGGTCATTGAATTAGCATACATACAGGCAGTGGGTCATTGAATTAGCATTCGTACAGGCAATGGGTCATTGCATCAGCATACGTACCGTACGGCTATGGGTCATTGAATAAGCTTAAAAACAGGCAATGGGTCATTGAATTAGCATACATACAGGCAATGGGTCATTGAATTAGCATACATACAGGCAATGGGTCATTGAATTAGCATACACACCGGCTATGGGTCATTGCTTTAGCATACATACAGACTATGGGTCATTGAATTAGCATACATACAGTCAATGGTTCATTGCATTAGCATGCATACAGGCAATGGGTCATTGATTAAGCCTACATACAGGCAATGGGTCATTGAATTAGCATACATACAGGCAATGGGTCATTGAATCAGCATACATACAGGAAATGAGTCATTGAATTAGCATACATATAGGCAATAAGTCATTGAATTAGCATACATACAGGCAATGGGTCATGGAATTAGCATACATACAGGCACGGAGTCATTGAATTAGCATACATACAGGCAATGGGTCATTGAATTAGCATACATACAGGCAATGGGTCATTGAATTAGCATACATACAGGCAATGGGTCATTGAATTAGCATACATACAAGCAATGGGTCATTGAATTAGCATACATACAGGCAATGGGTCATTGAATTAGCATACATACAGGAAATGGGTCATTGAATAAGCATTCATACAGGCAATGGGTCATTGAATTAGCATACATACAGGCAATGGGTCATTGAATTAGCATACATACAGGAAATGAGTCATTGAATTAGCATACATACATGCAATGGGTCATTGAATTAGCATACATACAGGCAAAGGGTCATTGCATTAGCATACATACAGGCTATTAGTCATTGAATTAGCATACATACAGGCAATGGGTCATTGAACTAGCATACATATAGGCTATGGGTCATTGAATTAGCATACATACAGGCTATGGGTTATTGAATTAGCATACGTACAGGCCATGGGTCATTGCATCAGCATACGTACCGGATATGGGTCATTAAATTAGCATACATACAGGCAATGGGTCATTGAATTAGCATACATACAGGCAAATGGTCATTGCATTAGCATACATAAAGGCAATGGGTCATTGCATTAGCATGCATACAGGCAATGGGTCATTGAATTAGCATACATACAGGCTATGGGTCATTGAATTAGCATACGTACAGGCAATGGGTCATTGCATCAGCATACATACCGGCTATGGGTCATTGAATTAGCATACATACAGGCAATTGGTCATTGAATTAGCATACATACAGGCAATGGGTCATTGAATAAGCATAATAACAGGCAATGGGTCATTGAATTAGCATACATACAGGCAATGGGTCATTGAATTAGCATACATACTGGCAATGGGTCATTGAATTAGCAAACACACCGGCTATGGGTCATTGCTTTAGCATACATACAGGCTATGGGTCATTGAATTAGCATACATACAGTCAATGGCTCATTGCATTAGCATGCATACAGGCAATGGGTCATTGATTAAGCCTACATACAGGCAATGGGTCATTAAATTAGCATACATACAGGCAATGGGTCATTGAATTAGCATACATACAGGCAATGGGTCATTGAATCAGCATACATACAGGAAATGAGTCATTGAATTAGCATACATATAGGCAATGGGTCATTGAATTAGCATACATACAGGCAATGGGTCATGGAATTAGCATACATACAGGCACGGAGTCATTGAATTAGCATACATACAGGCAATGGGTCATTGAATTAGCATACATACAGGCAATGGGTCATTGAATTAGCATACATACAAGCAATGGGTCATTGAATTAGCATACATACAGGCAATGGGTCATTGAATTAGCATACATACAGGAAATGGGTCATTGAATAAGCATTCATACAGGCAATGGGTCATTGAATTAGCATACATACAGGCAATGGGTCATTGAATTAGCATACATACAGGAAATGGGTCATTGAATTAGCATACATACAGGCAATGGGTCATTGAATTAGCATACATACAGGCAAAGGGTCATTGAATTAGCATACATACAGGCTATGAGTCATTGAATTAGCATACATACAGGCAATGGGTCATTGAAATAGCATACATACAGGCTATGGGTCATTGAATTAGCATACATACAGGCTATGGGTCATTGAAATAGCATACATACAGGCTATGGGTCATTGAATTAGCATACATACAGGCTATGGTTCATTGAATTAGCATACGTACAGGCAATGGGTCATTGCATCAGCATACGTACCGGATATGGGTCATTGAATTAGCATACATACAGGCAATGAGTCATTGAATTAGCATACATACAGGCAAATGGTCATTGCATTAGCATACATAAAGGCAATGGGTCATTGCATTAGCATGCATATAGGCAATGGGTCATTGAATTAGCATACCTACAGGCTATGGGTCATTGAATTAGCATACGTACCGGCTATGGGTCATTGAATTAGCATACATACAGGCAATGGGTCATTGCATTAGCATGCATACAGGCAATGGGTCATTGCATTAGCATACATACAGACAATGGGTCATTGAATTAGCATACATACAGGCAATGGGTCATTGAATTAGCATACATACAGGCTATGGGTCATTGAATTAGCATACATACAGGCAATTGGTCATTGAATTAGCATACATACAGGAAATGTGTCATTGAATTAGTATCCATGTATACAGGAATTGGGTCATTGAATAAGCATACATAAAGGCAATGTGTCATTACATACAGACAATGGGTCATTAAATTAGCATACATACCGGCTATGGGTCATTGCATTAGCATACATACAGGATATGGGTCGTTGAATTAGCATACATACAGTCAATGGGTCATTGCATTAGCATGCATACAGGCAATGGGTCATTGAATAAGCATGCATACAGGCAATGGGTCATTGAATTAGCATACATACAGGCAATGGGTCATTGAATTAGCATACATACAGGCAATGGGTCATTGAATTTGCATACATAGAGGAAATGAATCATTGAATTAGCATACATACAGGCAATGGATCATTGAATTAGCATACATACAGACAATGGGTCATTGAATTAGCATACATACAGGCAATGGGTCATTGAATTAGCATACATACAGGCAATAGGTCATTGAATTAGCATACATACAAGCAATGGGTCATTGAATTAGCATACATACAGGCAATGGGTCATTGAATTAGCATACATACAGGAAATGGGTCATTGAATAAGCATTCATACAGGCAATGGGTCATTCAATTAGCATACATACAGGCAATGGGTCATTGAATTAGCATACATACAGGAAATGAGTCATTGAATTAGCATACATACATGCAATGGGTCATTGTATTAGCATACATACAGGCAAAGGGTCATTGAATTAGCATACATACAGGCTATGAGTCATTGAATTAGCATACATACAGGCAATGGGTCATTGAAATAGCATACATATAGGCTATGGGTCATTGAATTAGCATACATACAGGCTATGGGTTATTGAATTAGCATACGTACAGGCAATGGGTCATTGCATCAGCATACGTACCGGATATGGGTCATTGAATTAGCATACATACAGGCAATGGGTCATTGAATTAGCATACATACAGGCAAATGGTCATTGCATTAGCATACATACAGGCAATGGGTCATTGAATTAGCATACATACAGGCAAAGGGTCATTGAATTAGCATACATACAGGCTATGAGTCATTGAATTAGCATACATACAGGCAATGGGTCATTGAAATAGCATACATACAGGCTATGGGTCATTGAATTAGCATACATACAGGCTATGGTTCATTGAATTAGCATACGTACAGGCAATGGGTCATTGCATCAGCATACGTACCGGATATGGGTCATTGAATTAGCATACATACAGGCAATGAGTCATTGAATTAGCATACATACAGGCAAATGGTCATTGCATTAGCATACATAAAGGCAATGGGTCATTGCATTAGCATGCATATAGGCAATGGGTCATTGAATTAGCATACAAACAGGCTATGGGTCATTGAATTAGCATACGTACAGGCAATGGGTCATTGCATCAGCATACATACCGGCTATGGGTCATTGAATTAGCATACATACAGGCAATGGGTCATTGCATTAGCATGCATACAGGCAATGGGTCATTGCATTAGCATACATACAGACAATGGGTCATTGAATTAGCATACATACAGGCAATGGGTCATTGAATTAGCATACATACAGGCAATTGGTCATTGAATTAGCATACATACAGGAAATGTGTCATTGAATTAGTATCCATGTATACAGGAATTGGGTCATTGAATAAGCATACATAAAGGCAATGTGTCATTACATACAGACAATGGGTCATTAAATTAGCATACATACCGGCTATGGGTCATTGCATTAGCATACATACAGGATATGGGTCGTTGAATTAGCATACATACAGTCAATGGGTCATTGCATTAGCATGCATACAGGCAATGGGTCATTGAATAAGCATGCATACAGGCAATGGGTCATTGAATTAGCATACATACAGGCAATGGGTCATTGAATTAGCATACATACAGGCAATGGGTCATTGAATTTGCATACATAGAGAAAATGAATCATTGAATTAGCATACATACAGGCAATGGATCATTGAATTAGCATACATACAGACAATGGGTCATTGAATTAGCATACATACAGGCAATGGGTCATTGAATTAGCATACATACAGGCAATAGGTCATTGAATTAGCATACATACAAGCAATGGGTCATTGAATTAGCATACATACAGGCAATGGGTCATTGAATTAGCATACATACAGGAAATGGGTCATTGAATAAGCATTCATACAGGCAATGGGTCATTCAATTAGCATACATACAGGCAATGGGTCATTGAATTAGCATACATACAGGAAATGAGTCATTGAATTAGCATACATACATGCAATGGGTCATTGAATTAGCATACATACAGGCAAAGGGTCATTGAATTAGCATACATACAGGCTATGAGTCATTGAATTAGCATACATACAGGCAATGGGTCATTGAAATAGCATACATATAGGCTATGGGTCATTGAATTAGCATACATACAGGCTATGGGTTATTAAATTAGCATACGTACAGGCAATGGGTCATTGCATCAGCATACGTACCGGATATGGGTCATTGAATTAGCATACATACAGGCAATGGGTCATTGAATTAGCATACATACAGGCAAATGGTCATTGCATTAGCATACATACAGGCAATGGGTCATTGCATTAGCATGCATACAGGCAATGGGTCATTGAATTAGCATACATACAGGCTATGGGTCATTGAATTAGCATACGTACAGGCAATGGGTCATTGCATCAGCATACATACCGGCTATGGGTCATTGAATTAGCATACATACAGGCAATGGGTCATTGAATTAGCATACATACAGGCAATGGGTCATTGAATAAGCATAATAACAGGCAATGGGTCATTGAATTAGCATACATACAGGCAATGGGTCATTGAATTAGCATACATAGAGGCAATGGGTCATTGAATTAGCAAACACACCGGCTATGGGTCATTGCTTTAGCATACATACAGGCTATGGGTCATTGAATTAGCATACATACAGTCAATGGCTCATTGCATTAGCATGCATACAGGCAATGGGTCATTGATTAAGCCTACATACAGGCAATGGGTCATTAAATTAGCATACATACCGGCTATGGGTCATTGCATTAGCATACATACAGGATATGGGTCGTTGAATTAGCATACATACAGTCAATGGGTCATTGCATTAGCATGCATACAGGCAATGGGTCATTGAATAAGCATGCATAGAGGCAATGGGTCATTAAATTAGCATACATACAGGCAATGGGTCATTGAATAAGCATACATACAGGCAATGGGCCATTGAATTTGCATACATAGAGGAAATGAGTCATTGAATTAGCATACATACAGGCAATGGATCATTGAATTAGCATACATACAGACAATGGGTCATTGAATTAGCATACATACAGGCAATGGGTCATTGAATTAGCATACATAAAGGCAATTGGTCATTGAATTAGCATACATACAGGCAATTGGTCATTGAATTAGCACACATACAGGCAATGGGTCATTGAATTGGCACACATACAGGCAATGGGTCATTGAATTAGCATACATACAGGAAATGGGTCATTGAATTAGCATACATACAGGCAATGGGTCATTATATTAGCATACATACAGGCAATGGGTCATTAAATTAGCATACACACAGGCAATGGGTCATTGAATTAGCAAACACACAGCCAATGTGTCATTGAATTAGCATACATAAAGGCAATGGGTCATTGAATTAGCATACATACAGGCAATGGGTCATTGAATTAGCATACGTAAAGGCAATGGGTCATTGAATTAGCATACACACAGGCAATGGGTCATTAAATTAGCATACATAAAGGCAATGAGCCATTGAATTAGCATGCATAAAGGCAATGAGTCATTGAATTAGCATACATACAGGCAATGGGTCATTGAATTAGCATGCATAAAGGCAATGAGTCATTGAATTAGCATACATACTGGCAATGGGTCATTGAATTAGCATACATAAAGGCAATGAGTCATTGAATTAGCATACATACAGGCAATGGGTCAATGAATTAGCATACATAAAGGCAATGAGTCATTGAATTATCATACTTACAGGCAATGGGTCATTGAATTAGCATACGTAAAGGCAATGTTTCATTGAATTAGCATACATACAGGCAATAGGTCATTGAATAAGCATACGTAAAGGCAATGAGTCATTGAATTAGCATGCATAAAGGCAATGAGTCATTGAATTAGCATACATACAGGCAATGGGTCATGGAATTAGCATGCATTACTGCAATGAGTCATTGAATTAGCATGCATACTGGCAATGGGTCATTGAATTAGCATGCGTAAAGGCAACGGGTCATTGAATTAGCATACATAAAGGCAATGGGTCGTTGAATTAGCATGCATAAAGGCAATGGGTCATTGAATTAGCATGCATAAAGGCAATGGGTCTTTGAATTAGCCTGCATAAAGGCAATGGGTCTTTGAATTAGCATGCATAAAGGCAATGGGTCTTTGAATTAGCATACAAACCGGCAATAGGTCATTGATTTAGCATATAGACAGGCAATGGGTCTTTGAATTAGCATACATACCGGCAATGGGTCATTGCATTAGCATACATACAGGCATTGGGTCATTGAATTAGCATACATACAGGCAATGAGTCATTGAATAGGCATACATAAAGGCAATAGGTCATTGAATTAGCATACATACAGGCAATGGGTCATTGAATTAGCATTCATAAAGGCTATGGGTCATTGAATTAGCATACATACAGGCTATGGGTCATTGAATTAGCATACATACAGGCAATGGGTCTTTCAATTTGCATACATAAAGGCAATGGGTCATTGAATTAGCATACATACAGGTAATGGGTCATTGAATTAGCATGCATTCAGGCAATGGGTCATTGAGTTAGCATACATACAAGCAATGGGTCATTGAATTAGCATGCATAAAGGCAATGGGTCATTGAATTAGCATGCATACAGGCTATGGGTCATTGAATTAGCATGCATAAAGGCAATGGGTCATTGAATTAGCATGCATAAAGGCAATGGGTCATTGAATTAGCATACATACAGGATATGGGTCATTGAATTAGCATGAATAAAGGCAATGGGTCATTGAATTAGCATACATACAGGCGATGGGTCATTGAATTAGCATACATAAAGGCAATGGGTCATTGAATTAGCATAAATACAGAAAATGAGTCATTGAATTAGCATGCATAAAGGCTATGGGTCATTGAATTAGCTTGCATAAAGGCAATGGCTCATTGAATTAGCATACATACAGGATATGGGTCATTGAATTAGCATGCATAAAGGCAATGGGTCATTGAATTAGCATTCATAAAGGCTATGGGTCATTGAATTAGTATACATACAGGCTATGGGTCATTGAATTAGCATACATACAGGCAATGGGTCTTTCAATTTGCATACATAAAGGCAATGGGTCATTGAATTAGCATACATACAGGTAATGGGTCATTGAATTAGCATGCATACAGGCAATGGGTCATTGAGTTAGCATACATACAGGCAATGGGTCATTGAATTAGCATGCATAAAGGCAATGGGTCATTGAATTAGCATGCATACAGGCTATGGGTCATTGAATTAGCATGCATAAAGGCAATGGGTCATTGAAATAGCATGCATAAAGGCAATGGGTCATTGAATTAGCATACATACAGGATATGGGTCATTGAATTAGCATGCATAAAGGCAATGGGACATTGAATTAGCATACATACAGGCGATGGGTCATTGAATTAGCATACATAAAGGCAATGGGTCATTGAATTAGCATAAATACAGAAAATGAGTCATTGAATTAGCATGCATAAAGGCTATGGGTCATTGAATTAGCTTGCATAAAGGCAATGGCTCATTGAATTAGCATACATACAGGCGATGGGTCATTGAATTAGCATACATAAAAGCAATGGGTCATATACATACAGGAAATGAGTCACTGAATTAGCATGCATAAAGGCAATGGGTCATTGAATTAGCATACATACAGGATATGGGTCATTGAATTAGCATGCATAAAGGCAATGGGTCATTGAATTAGCATACATACAGGCGATTGTTGATTGAATTAGCATACATACAGGCAATGGGTCATTGAATTAGCATAAATACAGGAAATGAGTCATTGAATTAGCATGCATAAAGGCTATGGGTCATTGAATTAGCTTGCATAAAGGCAATGGGTCATAGAATTAGCATACATACAGGCGATGGGTCATTGAATTAGCATACATAAAGGCAATGGGTCATTGAATTAGCATACATACAGGAAATGAGTCATTGAATTAGCATGCATAAAGGCTATGGGTCATTGAATTAACATGCATACAGGCAATGGGTAATTGCATTAGCATGCATACAGGCAATGGGTCATTGAATTAGCATGCATACAGATAATGGGTCATTGAATTAGCATACATACCGGCTATGGGTCATTGCATTAGTATTCATACAGGCTATGAGTCATTAAATTAGCATACATACAGGCAATGGGTCATTGCATTAGCATTCATACAGGCTA
This sequence comes from Cyrtodaria siliqua, assembly GCA_037043455.1. Lineage (NCBI taxonomy): Eukaryota > Metazoa > Mollusca > Bivalvia > Adapedonta > Hiatellidae > Cyrtodaria > Cyrtodaria siliqua. The sequence goes on from JAWPHD010002469.1 coordinate 113,338, forward strand.
TGAGTCATTAAATTAGCATACATACAGGCAATGGGTCATTGCATTAGCATACATACAGTCAATGAGGCTTTGCATAAGCATGCATACAGGCAATGCGTCATTGAATAAGCATACATACAGGCAATGGGTCATTGAATTAGCATACATACAGACAATGGTTCATTGAATTAGCATACATACAGGCAATGGGTCATTGAATTAGCATTCGTACAGTCAATGGGTCATTGCATCAGCATACATACAGACAATGGTTCATTGAATTAGCATGAATACAGGCAATGGGTCATTGAATTAGCATACATACAGGCAATGGGTCATTGAATTAGCATACATACAGGCAATGGGTCATTGAATTAGCATACACACCGGCTATGGGTCATTGCTTTAGCACACATACAGGCTATGGGTCATTGAATTAGCATACATACAGTCAATGGCTCATTGCATGAGTATGCATACAGGCAATGGGTCATTGATTAAGCCTACATACAGGCAATGGGTCATTAAATTAGCATACATACAGGCAATGGGTCATTGAATTAGCATACATACAGGCAATGGGTCATTGAATTAGCATACATACAGGAAATGAGTCATTGAATTAGCATACATACAGGTAATGAGTCATTGAATTAGCATACATACAGGCAATGGGTCATGGAATTAGCATACATACAGGCACGAAGTCATTGAATTAGCATACATACAGGCAATGGGTCATTGAATTAGCACACATACAGGCAATGGGTCATTGAATTAGCATACATACAGGCAATGGGTCAATGAATTAGCATACATACAAGCAATGGGTCATTGAATTAGCATACATACAGGCAATGGGTCATTGAATTAGCATACATACAGGAAATGGGTCATTGAATAAGCATACATACAGGCAATGGGTCATTGAATTAGCATACATACAGGAAATGGGTCATTGAATTAGCATACATACAGGCAATGGGTCATTCAATTAGCATACATACAGGCTATGAGTCATTGAATTAGCATACATACAGGCAATGGGTCATTGAAATAGCATACACACAGGCTATGGGTCATTGAATTAGCATACATACAGGCTATGGGTCATTGAATTAGCATACGTACAGGCAATAAGTCATTGCATCAGCATACGTACCGGATATGGGTCATTGAATTAGCATACATACAGGCAATGGGTCATTGAATTAGCATACATACAGGCAAATGGTTATTGCATTAGCATACATAAAGGCAATGGGTCATTGCATTAGCATGCATACAGGCAATGGGTCATTGAATTAGCATACATACAGGCTATGGGTCATTGAATTAGCATACGTACAGGCAATGGGTCATTGCATCAGCATACATACCGGCTATGGGTCATTGAATTAGCATACATACAGGCAATGGGTCATTGCATTAACATGCATACAGGCAATGGGTCATTGCATTAGCATACATACAGGCAATGGGTCATTGAATTAGCATACATACAGGCAATGGGTCATTGAATTAGCATACATACAGGCTATGGGTCATTGAATTAGCATACATACAGGCAATTGGTCATTGAATTTTCATACATACAGGAAATGTGTCATTGAATTAGTATCCATGTATACAGGAAATGGGTCATTGAATAAGCATACATAAAGGCAATGTGTCATTACATACAGACAATGGGTCATTAAATTAGCATACATACCGGCTATGGGTCATTGCCTTAGCATACATACAGGATATGGGTCGTTGAATTGGCATACATACAGTCAATGGGGCATTGCATTAGCATGCATACAGGCAATGGGTCATTGAATAAGCATGCATACAGGCAATGGGTCATTGAATTAGCATACATACAGGCAATGGGTCATTGAATTAGCATAAATACAGGGAATGGGTCATTGAATTAGCATACATAGAGGAAATGAGTCATTGCATTAGCATACATACAGGCAATGGGTCATTGAATTAGCACACATACAGGCAATGGGTCATTGAATTAGCATACATACAGGCAATGGGTCATTGAATTAGCATACATACAAGCAATGGGTCATTGAATTAGCATACATACAGGCAATGGGTCATTGAATTGGCATACATACAGGAAATGGGTCATTGAATAAGCATACATACAGGCAATGGTTCATTGAATTAGCATACATACAGGCAATGGGTCATTGAATTAGCTTACATACAGGAAATGAGTCATTGAATTAGCATACATACAGGCAATGGGTCATTGAATTAGCATACATACAGGCAATGGGTCATTCAATAAGCATACATACAGGCTATGAGTCATGGAATTAGCATACATACAGGCAATGGGTCATTGAAATAGCATACATAGAGGCTATGGGTCATTGAATTAGCATACATACAGGCTATGGGTCATTGAATTAGCATACGTACAGGCAATGGGTCATTGCATCAGCATACGTACCGGATATGGGTCATTGAATTAGCATACATACAGGCAATGGGTCATTGAATTAGCATACATACAGGCAAATGGTCATTGCATTAGCATACATAAATGCAATGGGTCATTGCATTAGCATGCATACAGGCAGTGGGTCATTGAATTAGCATACATACAGGCTATGGGTCATTGAATTAGCATACGTACAGGCAATGGGTCATTGAATTAGCATACATACTGGCAATGGTTCATTGAATTAGCATACATACAGGCAATGGGTCATTGAATTAGCATACATATAGGAAATGAGTCATTGCATTAGCATACATACAGGCAATGGGTCATTGAATTAGCATACATACAGGCAATGGGTCATTGAATTAGCATACATACAGGCAATGGGTCATTGAATTAGCAAACACACAGGCAATGGGTCATTGAATTAGCATACATAAAGGCAATGGGTCATTGAATTAGCATACATACAGGCAATGGGTCATTGAATTAGCATACGTAAAGGCAATGGGTCATTGAATTAGCATACACACAGGCAATGGGTCATTGAATTATCATACATAAAGGCAATGAGCCATTGAATTAGCATACATACAGGCAATGGGTCATTGAATTAGCATACATAACGGCAATGAGTCATTGAATTAGCATACATACTGGTAATGGGTCATTGAATTAGCATACATAAAGGCAATGAGTCATTGAATTAGCATACATACAGGCAATGGGTCAATGAATAAGCACACATAAAGGCAATGAGTCATTGAATTATCATACATACAAGCAATGGGTCATTGAATTAGCATACGTAAAGGCAATGGGTCATTGAGTTAGCATACATACAGGCAATAAGTCATTGAATTAGCATACGTAAACGCAATGAGTCATTGAATTAGCATGCATAAAGGCAATGAGTCATTGAATTAGCATACATACAGGCAATGGGTCATTGAATTAGCATGCATAACTGCAATGAGTCATTGAATTAGCATACATACTGGCAATGGGTCATTGAATTAGCATGCATAAAGGCAACGGGTCATTGACTTAGCATACATAAAGGCAATGGGTCGTTGAATTAGCATGCATAAAGGCAATGGGTCATTGAATTAGCATGCGTAAAGGCAATGGGTCTTTAAATTGGCCTGCATAAAGGCATTGGGTCTTTGAATTAGCATGCATAAAGGCAATGGGTCTTTGAATTAGCATACAAACCGGCAATGGGTCATTGAATTAGCATATAGACAGGCAATGGGTCTTTGAATTAGCATACACACCGGCAATGGGTCATTGCATTAGCATACATACAGGCATTGGGTCATTCAATTAGCATACATACAGGCAATAAGTCATTGAATTAGCATACATAAAGGCAATGGGTCATTGAATTAGCATACATACAGGCAATGGGTCATTGAATTAGCATTCATAAAGGCTATGGGTCATTGAATTAGCATACATACAGGCAATGGGTCTTTGAATTAGCATACATAAAGGCAATGGGTCATTGAATTAGCATACATACAGGTAATGGGTCATTGAATTAGCATGCATACAGGCAATGGGTAATTGAATTAGCATACATACAGGCAATGGGTCATTGAATTAGCATGCATAAAGGCAATGGGTCATTGAATTAGCATGCATACAGGCTATGGGTCATTGAATTAGCATGCATAAAGGCAATGGGTCATTGAATTAGCATGCATAAAGGCAATGGGTCATTGAATTAGCATACATACAGGATATGGGTCATTGAATTAGCATGCATAAAGGCAATGGGTCATTGAATTAGCATACATACAGGCGATGGGTCATTGAATTGGCATACATAAAGGCAATGGGTCATTGAATTAGCATAAATACAGGAAATGAGTGATTGAATTAGCATGCATAAAAGCTATGGGTCATTGAATTAGCATGCATAAAGGCAATGGGTCATTGAATTAGCATACATACAGGCGATGGGTCATTGAATTAGCATACATAAAGGCAATGGGTCTTTGAATTAGCATACATACAGGAAATGAGTCATTGAATTAGCATGCATAAAAGCTATGGGTCATTGAATTAGCATGCATAAAGGCTATGGGTCATTGAATTAGCATGCATAAAGGCTATGGGTCATTGAATTAGCATACACACAGGCAATGGGTCTTTGAATTAGCATACATAAAGGCAATGGGTCATTGAATTAGCATACATACAGGCGATGGGTCATTGAATTAGCATACATACAGGCAACGGGTCATTGAATTAGCATACATACAGGCAATGTGTCTTTGAATTAGCATACATAAAGGTAATGGGTCATTGAATTAGCATGCATAAAGGCAATGAGTCATTGAATTAGCATACATACAGGCTATGGGTCATTGAATTAGCATGCATAAAGGCAATGGGTCATTGAATTAGCATACATACAGGCAATGGGTCATTGAATTAGCATGCATAAAGGCAATGGGTCTTTGAATTAGCATACATACAGGCAATGGGTCATTGATTTAGCATACATACAGGCAAATGGTCATTGCATTAGCATACATCAAGGCAATGGGTCATTCAATTAGCATACATACAGGAAATGATATATTGAATTAGCATGCATAAAGGCAATTGGTCATTGAATTAGCATACATACAGGCAATGGATCATTGAATTAGCATACATAAAGGCAATGGGTCATTGAATTAGCATACATAAAGGAAATGAGTCATTGAATTAGCATACATACAGGCAATGGGGTCATTGAATTAGCATACATACAGGCAAGTGGTCATTGCATTAGCATACATAAAGGCAATGGGTCATTGCATTAGCATGCATAAAGGCAATGGGTCATTGAATTAGCATACATACAGGCAATCGGTCATTGAATTATCATACATACAGGCATTGGGTCATTGCATTAGCATACAAACAGGCAATGGGTCATTGAATTAGCATACATAAAGGCAATGGGTCATTGAATTAGCATACATACAGGAAATGAGTCATTGAATTAGCATACATACAGGCAATGGGTCATTGAATTAGCATACATAGAGGCAAATGGTCATTGCATTAGCATACATAAAGGCAATGGGTCATTGAATTAGCATACATACAGGCAATGGGTCATTGAATTAGCATACATACAGGCAATGGGTCTTTGAATTAGCATGCATAAAGGCAATGGGTCATTGAATTAGCATGCATAAAGGCTATGGGTCATTGAATTAGCATACATACAGGCTATGGGTCATTGAATTAGCATGCATAAAGCGAATGGGTCATTGAATAGCATACATACAGGCAATGGGTCATTGAATTAGCATGCATAAAGTCAATGGGTCATTGAATTAGCATACATACAGGCAATGGGTCATTGAATTAGCATGCATAAACATGATAAAGGCAATGGGTCATTGAATTAGCATACATAAAGGCAATGGGTCTTTGAATTAGCATGCATAAATGCAATGGGTCATTGAATTAGCATACACACAGTCAATGGGTCATTGAATTAGCATAAATAAAGACAACGGGTCATTAAATTAGCATACATACAGGCAATGAACCATTATCGGGCCATTTAGACCAGCCTCATTGTCTGTCCTTTCTACGTCCTTCACCAACTGTACAAATGATTCGGGGTCTCTGGGCGCTGGTAGGTCCTTCTTCCACTGATTAAACTGGAAGTGGTACACTGTAATCTCCTCCAGTTCATACTAAAACGTATCAAATAAAATAAGAAATGCAATAGTCAGGCGCGTATCCAGGCATACGCATGTACGCCAATGCGTACAGTTCGTCAGCAAAAGTGAAAAAATAAAAGTTCAAAATGCCATATTAACGCTGAAATATAGCTTGAGAACGCATCATTTGCCTCATAATTTTCAAATTTTCTTGGGGGATGCCCCGCGAACCCCCACCAGCGGGAGGGGATACCACCTCCCACACCTACCCCCACTCACATCGTCGCTGCTCGGTTCGCAGCTACGCTTCTCATATTTGGCGTACATTTCAAAATGCTCCAGGTACGCCCCTGATAGTGAGCAAAATGTGACATTTTATTTGTTTTATATCGTTCTTATGAATACGTTGAACAAGCTTTTAGGCCAGTCTCTTGAATAGTTCCTGGTTATTCGAAAATGTATTTACATCGTCATATCTCGATTCGTGTTGTTTATTTTGTTTTTAATACATAAGAAATAATGAACAAAAACAACAGAGTAACACCTCTATCATTATTGTAAGAATTTATCATGTGACTGTTTTGATATAATTTATTTTTCATTAGTTTTTTTTCCAAATCAAACGGTTCGCCGAGCTTTGCATATTTTAAATTAAAGTTTAAATCTTTAAATTATGGAATACCTACCCGTTCTTGATGTTGAATCACCAGCTCTCTCAGTATATAAGTAGATGTCGATTCACTTTTTTTACAGGTGATTTTGAATGTACCTTGCTTAAGCACCTGATTGGCTGCAGGTAGGTAGGTGCCTACCGTCTGTAGTAATACATACAATGATAATTATAGTACACGTATATGCATGGCGTTTAACGTCGTTTTTATCAATATTTCAGTCATATCACGACGGTGTCTACATGACGTTTAACGTCGTTTTTATCAATATTTCAGTCATATCACGACGGTGCATGACGTTTAACATCGTTTTTATCAATATTTCAGTCATATCACGACGGTGCATGACGTTTAACGTCGTTCAGTCATATCACAACGATGTCTACGCCTAGCAGTGAACTCCTTACTCCACTTTATAATGACGTCACACTGGAATGTCACGCCTTAGACACGTGACTTGATACCTCACCCAGTCACATTATACTGGCACCATATGTGTACAGAAATACAAAAAAGATCGGACAGGGAAAGTAGCATTCAAGGAGGACAGTAAACCACAAAGGACAGAAACAAACACGCAAACAGACAAACAAGAAGGCAAAAGCAATAATAAATGCTTTTGCAATAGTAGTTTCTTCTTGACTGTGGTCGGGTGGTGCATCATATTTGAGAAAAATAACATAGTTAACAATGATTGAAAGGAAGCTGTAACATGTAGGTCAACGTAGTTGACGGTTACGGGATAATTAGTGGTCGTCTATATGTATGTGTTTGGAATGTGAAACATGTAGAGTTATCGTTGCATGAAACAAGTAAACAAGGAATGACGTACAAGGGTAAACATATATACATCTCCTCTATCTTAGTACGGCACATAACTCATGCTATAATAGTACCTTACCTGGATAGGTATATTTACCTTGTCATGTAGATTGTCAGGATCCAAGTTAACAATACACGAGACATTTTCCTGGATGACCAGTCGGATAAAATCAACTACGGTACCCGGCAATGGCGTCTGAGCAGCTATGTATCTATTGTTCGACTTGAAACTCTGAATAGGAAAACATGAAGAAAATGTCAATGTTCAAAAAATCACATAACTCCCGTCCAGAACTAGTGTTGTACAAACCAAGGCAGTCGCATTTAAATTGTTTAACTATGTGCTTGAATTGTTTACCATTATAAAGAAGAAAACTGATCCTATAGAAATCATAGCTTCCTAAATGAGCAAGGTATATGGTCAAAATAACAGGAAAAAACACATCATGAGAAGTGGTGAATACAGGGTTACCGACTTTATACATATTTCATTTAAAGAATATTATGCAACAATTATGATTTTTTAGGAAAACAAATACCATTTATAGATACTATTATTTTAATAATTAAACCGCTTTTAGAGAATCCCGTGTGGCATTAGTCTTATCTAGTCCAACTTGTAGTATTAGATGAACAAAATTTAAACTCACATTGACGTACACGGCATTTATGTATCCCAGAGGACCTGCTTCCTGAAGTTCTGACAGCCTTGGTCTGTAACGGTCTCCTGGTGGTTTTAAATTAGTATGTGAAAATATGGAAATATATTGCTTAACAACTTCGGCACCTCTAATTATATGTTGTCTGGCATTTATGGTCGCGTCGCTGTGGACTACTAATTTAAGTTAGTATGTGACACTATAGACATATATTACTTTCCAATTTCGGCACCTCTGATAATTGTGCTTTTTTTCTAATACTGTTTGTTGTATTTAAATTTAACATTTTGAAATTTGAATTGAATCTTTCCTACGATCTGATTGCCGGATTTAAAGTTGCACACAATAATAAAATAGAAAATAGTATTGGAAAGCTTCTTTTACGATAAATTGAGTATCCATATATCTTCCAAAAAGGAGACAAGTTCTCTATTCGAGACATTAACTCCATAAATTTTGGTCATAGAATGTCTTTGATATTTAAAATAGATCTCTCAAACTGTCGAATTAATGGATACAAGTCGAATCAAGTATGCATTTTAACATGTGGTTGTCGACTCAACAATTGGGACATATGATATATTCGTAGCACTCAAACGTAGCTAAATATTTGTTCGTAATTTTAGATTTGCATAATGCTCTTATGATTTGTATTGTAAAGGCATCGTGGAAGGTTATCTGTAGAAGTTTGTGTTTAACTAAGATTCCATGTTTAATTTAGAAATAGATTGAACGTTTAAATCGAATTTTAAATGTTGTATAATGTACATTATCGGTTGCCATAACACTCCATGATGTGCGCCTTTACGTATAGGATAGAGGCCATGAGGAGAAAACCTCACCATTTAGAAACCGAAAGGGAGGGAGCTTAGCGACTCTCAGTAGAACTAAGCTGCATCGTATTAAATTATTAAAATATAAAGCGTAGTTAAAATGGTACTTATGGATACTGTTTTTACCAGGAATAGCAGCGTCTTTTCTGTTCTTAAGGCGGTATTGTATGTTTCTGGCTATTGCGTCTACCTCATCTGCTGGTTTTCTTTCAGGCATCATTTCACTTATCTGTTGGCATAACATTTGAAACATTCAACTTCAATTTGTTAAATTTCAAAATAAAATTATATTGATTCATTTTTTTTTGAAAATGTTTACTAAAAACATTGACATGTTCACTGTTATTTAAACGTAGGTCTCGTATCAGTATTATTCTCACATGCCCCGGAAAATTCAAGGCCCTACACAGAAAAGATATTGTTCTATGTGACATTATATATTGGTGCTTTAAGAAAGACCAGCTGTGTAAACAACATATATGTAGTTTGTGATGGTCCGCACAGAAAAGAGTATAGCATAGTATTGACAAAAAAGATAAAAATATCGGACAGGGAAAGCAACATTCAAGAACGACAGTCTACCACACAACACAAAAACAAACACGCAAACAGACAAACGAGAAGGCAAATGTAATAAAAAATGAAAACGACATCACAAACACAAAAGGGTTGACAATAGGGCTACCGCCTTTGAACGGTCAGTGGCAACAAATGCCACTGGGGGTTTAAACCGATTTTAGGGTGCACCAAACCTCACACTTACCCTACTGTCAACCCATTAAAACAGAGCAGTGTAAATAAAGAAATCCCCGCCATGAGCTAATCTCTAACCAACAACGCAGCAACAATAGGCAATATAAGTAAAACACAAATATGCTCGTGTAAATATAATACAAAAAAAAACAATAGCATAGAAAGCCACAATGAAGGAGGTACTCAGTGACTTGGCAGAATACAGAGCAACAAGAGAATAAACCATTAAGGGCACGACTGGAAAGATCATAGACACCAAACGCCACCGTCCCAATGGGCTTTAGGTAGGCGTCATCATAGGGTCCACAGCCTGTCCGGTCATCGTACAATTACAGAGAAAAGCATAGTGGCGAACTGTAAAAGGGTCCACCACCAAGCATGCAGTACGTTGCAAAATGATAGGGTCATAACCTCTTTTGATAAACTTGTTAACAAGTTTAACAAAGATAGTATGAAAGCGATCATGACCAAGAATCTTACGAAGTCTATAAATCACATCACCATAGAAGTCAGGTTGTGATAGTCCTTGTCGCAGAAGAGTCCTTAAATAACTTCTATATTTGGAAAGAAGATCAGGGTTACGATAATAAAATGTTGCAAAAGTTTTACGAAGTTTATGGTAACGGTAATCCTGATTGAGTAGCTTTTTAGTTATACAAAGATTACGAATATAAAAGTCCTCAACTCGAGTACAAGCTCTTGAAAAACGAATAAGTTGAGACACATACACCCCATAAGAAGTTGCTCGGGGAACATCCCCATCCAAGTGGGGGTAATTAACAATGTCAAAATTAAAATCATCCCTCTTGTCATAGATTTTGCTAATTATTTTACCATTTTCAATCGACAGATCTAAATCAAGAAAAGAAGCGTTATTATCAGATATATAAGCTTTATTAAGCTGAAGTTCTTTAGGATAAATATTATCAACCATAGTTGGAAATAAGTTAACAATAAACAGGTATTTCTTATTTCAAACATCAATGGTTGTGTGGCTTTAATGTTAGGTTCAGTGGCTATTACATTTGAGATGGGCGGGGACAATTGCATATTTTATTTGGGAAAGGAAGGGTTAAATGCATATCATACAGCAGTATTAAGCACATATTACATTTGCGATTGGCGGATTTAAATGCATATTAAATCTGAGATGGGCGGGGATAAGTACATGTATATATAACATTTGGGATAGGATGATTTAAACGCATATTATATGGCAGAATCAAGAACGCATGTTAATTCTGCCATATAATATGCATTAATGTGGGTTTGAAGCCACGGGTAATCGTGTAATTAAGACATATGTTAATTATTTCTATACACTATAAGATGTTATATGGTCATATTCCTAGTTTAGATCCAGATACAGATCCATTTGTATGTGTAAATTAATTCATCTAACCCAAACTGCGCATACATATACCATACTGAAACCATTGTAAGTGTTTTAATTAAGCTTCTTATGACGTATACTAATAACTTAATTACTTAAGTGCGTATTTATACCTCGAACTGCTTCTCTGTTTGGGCAATTCGTGTTGGATGTGAAACACAATCTTTGAATTCATCAGCTTTGACAGAGTGACAGTCGAACGTCAGGGCATGTACAACGGCATTGTGAAGGTACTGATATTGTTCCTATAAAACAAAACAGCAGCATACAACTGGTGTAATGTTAAACCGTCAACTAATATGTATTAATATAACAAACAATCATTTCATTGGGTTCAAGCAGTCTTCATCAGTATTATTGCGTTTATTACTAATACTGCGTTTATTACTATGTTGCCAATGTGATGTTGTGCTATTGGGAATATATTATATTAGCAAAATGCACAATAATTGATGCAACAAATATATTAACTCAAAGTGTTTGAATTTAAATCAATTTGGGTCCAGAACTGACTTGCTTGAGCAAATTGTCGACGATAGAAGCATGAACAGAGAGTAGCGATTATGTTTCTTGTTTTAAAGTCATGTGTTACAGTCAAACTAGACAACTGTACGTGTAAGGCTACACAACATCAAGATCGAACTAAATTGGACACTTACTGCAGTTTGCACCATGTTTACCCTCTGTCCCCTCATACACATGACGCACCCGAATATGTCGACGGAGTTTTCGGCCTTGCCTTCTTCTGCCAAAATGTCAAGACCTATATATGTGCCTGTTCGGCCTGTCCCGGCACTAAATTTTATATATAAATATATAATGACATGTAGTACTATTCAAGGACGACAGTCGACCACAAACACACATGGAAACAAAGAACAACTTAAAGATGAATAAAAACTAAATAAGACATCACAAACAAAAAAAGGGTTTTCAATAGAGCTACTGCCTTTGAACGGTCAGTGGCAAATAAAGTCGCTTGGGGGGTTAAACCAGAATCTAGGGTGCATCAAACATACTCTTACTCTATTGCCATCCATAAAAAACGGAACAGTGTAAATAGAGATATCCGCGCTAAGTTATTATCTGTAATAAACAAGGCAGCATTATTAGGCAATATAAGTAAAACACATAAATGATCATGTAAATATAATATAAAAAAGCCTAGAGATAAGTACTCAGTGACTTGGTAGAAGCCAGAGCAACAAGAAAACAAACCATTAAAGGTACGACAAGACAAGATTAAAGACAAACATCAAACACTACGGTCATATAAGGATTTAGGTAGACGTCATCATAGGGTCCACAATCCGTCCGGTCATCGCACAATCAAAGAAGAATATTGTCAAACTGTAAGTGGGTCAACCACTAAACATGCAGTGCATGATAAGAGTAGATAAAAGGATCTAACAGAAAACGTAGCATTCGATGAGGACAGTCAACCACAAGCACACACAGAAACACAGAACGACTTTAAAGATGAATAAAATGCACGATAAGACATCACAAACACACAAAGGTTGGCAATAAGGGTACCGCCTTGGAATTGCCAGTGGCAAAAAAGCAGCTGGGGGTTTAAACTAGGTTCTAGGTAAATAAATATTATTTGTTATATATCCGAATGAAACAGCTTCCTTTGACGTAAAACATAAATATCGACATTTTGTGTCACTTTCTTTCATCCTATTTGTTATATAAACACATGCTGAACAATGACTACTGCTAACATTCACACTGACTTACCTACAGTGGACAAGTATACGACCTTCCAGTTCTTTTGGTAAACGATGTACTTTCTGTCGAAACTCTATCAGACTTGTGACGTCATCTGGCACACTTCTGTCTGGCCATGCTGTGTAGTGAATATGGTATAGAGATCGCTTTTCGTTTTGCTGGAATAAGACAAACATCTATTTACGATATGATATATGGGATATGGTATTATTATGTTCAGTATTAGTATTTAACTAACTTGTTAATTCATAACGCATTAAAGTTTATAATTATGGAACAGTTGATATAAATGCGTCTGGAATAAACAAGACAAACGTTTAAAAGCAGTTTAAATCCCTAGTTATATGGGTTATAAATGTAGATTAACAGTGTTGTGTTATAATCATTTCTATTGCGTTATAGAATATCCAACATTTTTAGTTTGGTAAGAGTGTTATGTAGTGTAAATATAAATAGTATATTTAAAATGATTTTAAAACAAACGAAAACAATAGTGGTATTTGAAATGCTTACTTTAGATACTGTAAAATACTTGACCGTATATTCTGCGTAGATGTCCTCACTTTGACACATCACTTGGATGTCACCGTAGCTAGTGCCTTGCCAGATGTCCGGCCAGTACTTTTCGCACTTCATTTTCTATGGTTAGACGTATATTAAACAAACAGTATGCGAAGTCGACATAACTCAAGTTTTTGAAAATAAATTCATACACTATATATTGAATGAACAAATACATATTTAGTGTTCCAAAAAGTCGTGTTTCCATTGACATATTTAATCAAAGAAATATAAAAAGATCGGACAGGAAAATAGCATTCAAGGAGGACAGTCAACTACGAAACACAGAAACAAACACCCAAACAGACAAAATAGAAGGCAAAATTAATAATAAATGCAAGCGACATCACAAACACCAAAGGGTTGCCAATAGGGCGACCGCCTTGGAACGGTCAGTGGCAAAGAAGGCCATTGGGGGTTTAAACCGGTTCAAGTCGAGCAACACTTTACGTTTCTTAAACGTGTTTGGACAATTTGAAGATCTCTCTGACTGGCATGTTCATGAACACCACGGTACACATTAATACACAGGAAAAAGGTTATGATATGCTTCAAATAATTGTTATTTTCTTATAATGTGCACGTTACTTTCCAATTTACATCATGCTATTTACATATATGTTTTTGTACCACATATATGTATAACGTTCATATGTGCTACAGGTGTATTATTTTAACTTGAAACATATATGTGCTACATATGTGCCACATGTGTATCATTTATATATATGCATTTCTTATGAAACTACTATATATTCAGTAGATATGCCTTTAATATAGATTTTGTAGAATACTTTAAAAGTTAGTTAAACAGCCTGTTTAAGTTTCAATGTTATTAAGATGTTATTTATTTTCATATGCATTACACATTCGTTACTTTCTTATGAAATACATATGTCGAAAACATAAGTGAGACAGTCATATGTAAAACAGATTGAATTGTATACCTAGATATTTGTCTTGTGTACAATCGTGATCATAAACTAGCTCCGATCGAATACACATATGCACTTTTCAATACAGTTTCGCATCCTACCTCCCCCTCCATGAGATTGGTCAGCATGACGAGTGTCTCTACCTACCTCCCCCTCCATGAGATTGGTCAACATGACGATTGTCTCTACATACCTCCTCCTCAATGAGATTGGTCAACATGACGATTGCCTCTACCTACCTCCCCCTCCATGAGATTGGTCAACATGACGATTGTCGCTACTACATCCCTCTCCATTAGATTGGTCAACATAACGATTGTCTCTACCTACCTACCCCTCCATGACATTCTTCAGCATGACAATTGTTTCTACTTACCTCCCCCTCCATGAGATTGGTCAACATGACCATTGTCTCTACCTACCTCCCCCTCCATGAGATTGGTCAACATGAAGATTGTCTCTACCTTCCTCCCCCTCCATGAGATTGGTCAACATGACGATTGTCTCTACCTACCTCCCCCTCCATGATATTGGTCAACATGACGATTGTCTCTACCTACCTCCTCCTCCATGAGATTGGTCAACATGACGAATGTCTTTACCTAACTCCCCCTCCATAATATTGGTCAACATAACGATTGTCTCTACCTACCTCCCCCTCCATGAGATTGGTCAACATGACGATTGTCTCTACCTACCTCCCCCTCCATGAGATAGGTCAACATGACGATTGTCTCTACCTACCTCCCCCTCCATGAGTTTGGTCAACATGACGATTGTCTCGACATGCCTCCCCCTCCATGAGATTGGTCAACATGACGATTGTCTCTACCTACCTCCCCCTCCATGAGATTGGTCAACATGACGATTGTCTCTACCTACCTCCCTCTCCATGAGATAGGTCAACATGACGATTGTCTCTACCTACCTCCCCCTCCATGAGATTGGTCAACATGACGATTGTCTCTACATACCTCCCCCTGCATGAGATTGGTCAGCAACGCGATTGTCTCTACATACCTCCCCCTCCATGAGTTTGGTCAGCATAACGATTGTCTCTACTTTCTCCTGCCACACCATTCTCCAGAAGGTGACGAAATTTCCCATGTGTTGACATGTAGGGCCTAAGTGTGGTAAAACAACATTGTCTATGATACATTTATATGATCAAGCGTTGACGTATTAAATGGCATTTAACGCATACGCATGGTTATTGCATATATACCTATCATTCATTCAATGGAAAACAATGATACGTTTTTGAGCGTATTATTATGAGATTGATATATTGTTGTGCTGCTGCAATCAATTTATGGTTATGGGGCAATGGATAATTAGACAGTTTAATACAGGCAATAACATAATGTATAATACCTTAGGCGTCAGAATGTTTCTGAACACCAAACTGAATCTTTACTGATCGTGTTGCAATCAGAAAATATTAAATTTGTAAAAAGCAATATTGTCGTATAAGAAAAATATGCGTGGTTGATGGCACCTGAACGGTTCCAGGGAAAATTAATCAATACTAGTAAAGACATTTTTTTAAAGGAGTGTTTAAGCCTGATCTAGCATTGTGTTTTAATGGGATGACAGTAGGGTAAGTGTGAGGTTTGGTGCACCCTAGAACCGGTTTAAACCCCAGTGACCTACTTTGCCACTGACCGTTCCAAGGCGGTAGCCCTATTGTCAACCCTTTTGTGTTTGTGATGTCGTTTGCATTTAATATTACTTTTGGCTTCTTGTTTGACTGTTAGCGTGTTTGTTTCTGTGTTTTATGGTTGACTGTCCTCCTTGAATGCTACTTTCCCTGTCCGATCTTTATATATGTCTTTGTATAAAAATAAGTAATGTTAGGTTCTTTTAGTTAATTAGGTATTAATTATATATATTTACCTGTTTCTTTAATAATTGTCTGACGATGTGTTAAATACTTGCAATTTTAAATACAATAACAATATAAAAGGAAAATGAAAATTATATAATATTTACCTAAAGACGCGATGTAGGCATTTGTTTTATTGTAACCCTGTAATATAAGGAAAATATTAAATTAAATAAATATTATTAAATTACTTTTTTAGACGTACGTATCAAGCAATGACATGCACTTGAATCTAGTACTAATAATCAATGCCAAAGGAAATTAACGCACGATTCGACCTGAACAAATATACACAACAGTAGTATGGTTGGAGAAATGTCCTTTGATGAATGCAAAACATTAAATCGTTTAGTTCAAAAAACTAAGTGGTAGAGAGTTACTATGCTATAACTTTCAATACAAAACGGAGGTTATTTTGACAGTGTCACTAATTTAAGCATACTACAAAACAGATAGAACCTGTCTCATTTCTTTGATTATTCAAAAAAGCACGATTGGCTACGCCCATCTCAGTGTTTAAATGGACCAACTTGCTTAGAACAGACTCTGTATATTACTGATGTTTGTGAGTTTTCCAAAATACTTTTTGTGTGAGAACAAATAGTACGTACGTCTATATAACTGGCATTGATGAAATCTGAGTCGCCAACTGTGAGTGTAACTCTTGAGGCGTCATCTTAAATATGAATATAAGACTTATTTCGGTATGTTGCAAGAATCGCTAAAAGTTAAAAGAGTATGATGTGGACCAAATAACGGACAGTAATAATAACTGCAAAGATCATAATGACAAGGTTAGTTTGATATCAACCATGATAACAACTTAGGTGATTGAAAGTGTACGCTGTAAGCATGTCCTCGGTCATGTATGATACATGAAATCAAAAACAAAAGTGCAAAAAATGTTATATTAGACCTATGCATTTTGTCCAGAACATATTGTTATTTTCGGTCATACACCAGCTTTATTGATATGTAAAGTGAAACTGGAATTTCATTTTGACAATCTGTTCTATAGCATTTTGCTTAGACTCATAGCTCAGTATAATATATCGAAACTATCAATAGTAAACGTGTGTTGGGTTGACTGTGTTGTGTGAAAGCTACATTTCCTGTTCCTTTTCCACATCTGCTTGTATGACGCCCGCACCCTCAGAAGTGAGGTTATTTAATTTAGGTGTAAGTTATCGATGTCAGCTGAATATAGCTAATGCTAACAACATTATATCGATTAATTAAATTTTAAGAAAACCACAGAATATGTCAGTATTTAAAGCTGTACAGTCCCTATTTTAACTGGTAATAACTCATGAATATAAATGAGTCACGTGTGAAGTAGTTTCAAATCGACGAACACCCAAAAGTCAGTATATAAGCAGAAATCGATGCTTAAAATTTAACATTTTTATTTAGCCTCCGTACAGGTAACATCGATAAATATACGGCTCCAGAATATATGTGATAAAAAATAGTTGCCCGGAACGGGATTTGAACCACAGCCTTGCACTTGTAAGTTTTGAAAGATGTACGCTAAACCACTAGACCACTGCTATGTATTGGTAGGTTGTAGCATTTTTAACACTAAATAGGCATTACGTAATAACAAGCGCGCGCACACAAACTCATAAAGCGCTAAATAACAAATCGAGATTTGGTTGTTTTGAGTCGAAGTATTAGTTTCATATTGATAACACATACAGTATTACACTAGGCAATGTTAATTTACACGTGCGACAATATGGACTACATATTTATTGATCAATCTTTAGTTGCGTTCAAATATGTTAAGTTATTTTAAATGGTAGTTAGTATACTATTTTATCCAGTAGCGTTGTAGTTCAAAGGATAGAGCTCCGGACTTGAAATCAGAAGGTCG
The DNA here is from genome assembly GCA_037043455.1 of Cyrtodaria siliqua. Lineage (NCBI taxonomy): Eukaryota > Metazoa > Mollusca > Bivalvia > Adapedonta > Hiatellidae > Cyrtodaria > Cyrtodaria siliqua. Next base: position 131,568 of record JAWPHD010002469.1, read on the forward strand.
TGTGTTTGAGCCCCGAAGAATGCTAACTTTTTTTTTCTGTAAAAAATACTGTTACCTGTGTATAGGTGCGATGTGCACTGCTCGATGTATATACAGTTAATGCTTTCCTGCGCTATATTTGTTCGCTTAAATACACCATTTCGACATGAGTTGGTGAATATGAAGTTACAAATAAAGACACGCCTACAAAGAAGAAATCGGTTGATATAGGGACACTGTATTTTTAAGTATTACACTTGTTGCTGCACTTAATTTACGTAAGCATTGATTTGGCAAGAGTCACGAAATAATAGAGCACGTAACAACGGTACTGGTATTATAGTAACACCGTTTTGAGTTTACTCCCAATTGTATTGGAAACATACATGGATATATTCCTCTGTATCGGTTCTTAGGTCTATTTGCTGGTTTGCACGCATCAGCATATGGTCGTGTAAGTCCTTGCGGCAGCTTCTGTGATGAAACATATTACAACTTAAAGGTAATATTATGCATTATAATGACGGATATATAATAACAGTTAATACAATTGTCAGATATATATTGGTTTGTATATATAAACATCCCGATGTTATTGTACTTGTTTTGGATAGACATATATAAGCGGAATGCAAAAACATACCTTGCTATTTTCATTTCAAACGTAAGAACGTATTTATAAACAGTGCATGATCAACTTACTCCCCATACTTAATCATGTTAATTTCACCCATATTACGTCAAAATGTGTTAATGTACGACTCCGTTGTTGTATAAATAGACGATTTCGGTCAAAGGATAAAACGATACGTATACGTGTAGGGCAGTATTTTAAAGAAATAACGTTAGTTTGAACTTTCCCTCAGAAAATTACGTCAATTACCTGAAATTCATTTTCAAAATCTGTTTTCTGGTCAACATATTTCTGCAATTTATCAAGATGGATCTTAATTCTCTTCAACCAACCAATATTGTAATACGTGTCGGTCATTGGGTCATTCAACTCTACAAAATCGGATAGAAAATAAATACAAATACGCCTACAACAAATTCTTCGTTAAAAGTGTATTGTGTTAATATTTAATTTGCTGAAAAAGTGTATGTGATTAATATGCACCACTTGTTTTAGTTGCGATTTTATATCATACCAGTAATAGTGATTCCTTGTCCGGGATAGTAAATACGCAGCGTCTAAAACTATCTAGCCTCTCACCGCTGTGGATTCGAATCCCACTTGGAGATGGATTTGTCAAATGAGAAAGTGTCGATTCTTACAGATAGCCGGAGCTATACAGTACTGGTTCTACCCAGAAAAGTGGGGTCGTTTGTCTCTGCCACAAAAGAAAACAGCTTGTTTGTGAATTTATAGGCCTTTGCGTTTTCATATTGATACATATATTATCATGTGCGTCTTTGATTTATATAACCTATTAATGCTTCATAGTTTGTTAGAGGATATAGCCTGGTGTGTGAATGTACATTGTCCCATTTAATTGGGGTGATGACAGATGAAGAGTCGGGTTCTGTGCATTGTTTAATCATTGTTGGAGGACATGGAACTCATGTATCTATTCTAGTTAATGCATGCTTCGCATAACATTGCTAAAACATTGCTAACGTCTGCAATTATGATGTGTAAAGTGTTTAATGACCCCGACCATGTCTAAGAGAGCAACTACACAACGGGTTGGCATGGAATGAAGACGTCGTCTTGATAGGGTAAAAACATAGTAAATAAATCAGGATCAGAAAAGACCGTTTCTTTCACGAAATTATATTGCGTGTATAAAACACATGTGGTCAACTATTTTTACGTTCAAGGTAAGAAATTTTGCTGACCATAGTTTACGAGACCGCGATAGCGTAATTATTAAATTACGTTAATGTCATTTTTATGTAAGCACAGAAGAATTAAAATCTAACAACAGTGTTAACTTTCATGCGCATATTTTACCAATTCCTCTCTCTGTATTTCTTTCTGTATATATTTGTATATGAATATTAATTTCTCAAAAGCGTGTTTCCCATTTGACAGATTACATAACGTAATATGTATGTTCATTACATTATTATTCAATACATTGATGTACCCTATACATAAGTTTATTTATAACATAACGTCCATTTTTAGCAGTGTCGAACACCCATTTAATATTCTACTGTATGACACACGTGTAATACAACCTGGAACGATTTTCATTGGTTGAGTTAAACCTAGTTTATTAACTGAAACTATTTTATTTATTACAAATCTGAGTCATAAACTGATTATTTGTGACAGCTTATAAGAATAATGCACGTTATACAAAACATTGTTGCTGGTTTGTTAAAAAGTTGGCGTAAACTGCTAATTTGTAAAGAGGTAAAACACGAACTCTTTTATACGCAACCTTATGTTTGAGGCGCGACGTTACGACGTCACATATTGTATGACGTTTTGGCGCTAAGGTGTGTCTGACGTCGTGGCGGTTCTATGTCCCTTTGAATTATTTTTTTACTAATTTGATTGCAATGTTATGTGATAAAAAGGATCTTAAACTCGTTCCCATTCCATATAAGATTTATGAAACTCGTTATGAATTATTTTTAATTTTAACTCGTCAAAAGGCTCGTTAAAATTAAAATAATTCATAACTCGTTTCATAAATCATATATGAAATGGGAACTCTATGTATTACCGTATACATAAGTTTATGTATATAACTAAGAGTACGAATACATACTGTATGTTACTGTATGAACACTGTGAAATCTCAGATGAAGAATTTCGATATTATAAATATTGTCCATAGGTTATTGCAACTCAAACCTCCTATTGTTCGGTTAATTCCGTAAGAGTACAACCTACGACTAATTAAATATTGTTAATAATACAGTATAACCACAATGGTTATATTTAATATACAGCTTCTGTTTTTTTACGTAAATAACAGACTACTTTATTTCAAATAATACGTCATGTAAGTTGTTCGTATTTTGTTCAATGGGTATGCTGCTTTACCTGTTTCCTAAGTTGGTACATACAATATGCCTGTACGTGTAGTTTGAAAAAAACGCGTTACTGATTTATTATTATATAAAGTAATTTAACTGCAGCACTTTAGATAGAGTACACATACATTCGTATTCATAATGAATTTATGTTTTTCAAAAACAATACAGAGTGAGATTCGTGTTTACATTGTGAAATCTCAGGCGAATAATTAATATTGCAACTCAATAAGCCTAGTGTTAGTTTTACTCCGTCAGACTATATCAAGTAGATATAAAAGTCGAGCAGAAAAAGTAGCATATACGTACCATAGCTATGTACATTATTGTATACGTTTTCGTAACAAGAAGAAATATAAAAAGATTGGACAGGGAAAGTAGCATTCAAGAAGGAACAAGCCTGTTTTCAATATGAATACATCCACGAGTATTCAATAACCAAATTCAACAGTGTGTTATTCTTGCAACGAAATAACTATGTATTATCTTTATAAGATATTATCTCGAATTATATGTATTTATGATTACAAAACCACATTACTGTATGACACAATGAGATCTCGTGTAGAATTTGCATTTTAGTCCATAGTCTATTTATAGTCATCAGAATTAGTAATCTGGAGGTTCTCAACCCTGGCTAGACCCGAAGGGAAGCAAGTTAGGGAGTCCTCGGCCTCGCCATATTCTGGGTCGCTGAAAGTACAATTTGTATAGGGGGTACGAGTGTCTGACCAAAGAAGAAGAAATACCAGATTGCCCGGTGGTAGCGACCTGCCATGGGTAGACACAACGTAGTAAATATGCACTGACGTACCATTTATAACATCAGTCGTTAATGAACCTTCATCCACTTCTTCCACTATATCGTCAACATCTACGTCGGTCTCCTGATCATACGGTGACGACAGACGGATGGGAAGTTGTGGTGATTTGCTGCTTAGATTACTTGTTACAATATGTAATGGCACATCGTTGTTCCTTTTCACTTTGATTGGAACCGCATAAATATAACCTGTACGCAAATAAACGGCGTTTTATCATTGTGTGAGACAATCAGGTAATACTTTATGTATTATTATGCTACTAAAAGCAGCTGAACATATTCTGAGTATTCCATTCTCTGGTAGCCTGTATAGTATGTATCACAGTATCAAAAATAAGTTACTTAATTATTTGACACAAGCATTATTGTCGATACAGACGCCGTCATGTAATTACCTGTCTCCATGTTAGGGTCATTCACTTGGCTAGGACCAGTACTAGTAAGGTCTACATTGTTTCCTGGCAGAGACCACTTTCTGCACATACAAAGAAAGGAAAGTAAAAGATAATATAAACTAATATTGTCTGTAAGACTATATTGTTATATCTATTCAAGTATTTCAATATACGATTTTTTATCAATACTGCTCCGTTGTATTGGCATGACATTAGGGACGTGTGAGGTTTTGTGCACCATAAACTCCGGTTTAAACTCTCAGTGGCCTTCTTGACACTGACAAGGCAGTACCCCTATTGTCAAACCGTTTATGTTTGTAGTATTGCATACTGTGTTTCTGTATTTTCCGTGTGATTGGCCTTGGTTTGTATGTGTGGTTTTGGATGACTGTGTTCTGTGAATGCTAAATTTCCTGTTTACGTTTATATTTCAAATGTAATATAATCTCCAGTTTACGTTTATATTTTAAATATAATATATTAATCTCTTATATTTAAAATATTAAAGTAATACTAACCTGCGTTTTACACAAATGAAAGCACAAATAGCTCCAATAACAATGAGCACGAACACAGCACCTCCTCCAGCTGCTCCGGCTATTATAGGCACAGGTACTGGCTCTGTTAACGAGTGTGGTGAAGGGGCTGTAATAGTTTATTAGAACCCGTTTTTAGACATGATTTTAAAACAATTTTGAAAAGGATAAATAACAAAGAAGACAGAAAAAAAGCGTTCGGTTGCTGTTATTAGGTGATCAGTGCATTTATACGTATACATTTTCGGTGTTTCAGCTGTTTTTTGTGTTACGCAGCAAATGGTTAAGAATGCCGTGTAATTTGTATTGCAATGTAAGGAGTGTCATTAAAACATGCGTTTCTCACTTCCTTTTGATTATTTGAGAACAGCATTTATATAAGAATATGCACAAAAATCCTACACGGAGTCTTGTTATCTTTTACATCGGTGCACATTGATCCCTCGAATCTTGGGGAGCATCCATATATACATACACCTTCACTGTTACACACTGACGACCCATTCTCGGGATTGTTACAATTACCAGTGCATGCTTTGTCACATGATATGCCATAGTATATCGGGTCACATTGAGCACAGTCTCCATCATCTATATTACATTTTCCTCCAGAGCAACTACTAGAACAAGAGTTGTTTCAATGTAGTCCGCAATAACCATCAGAACAGCCTAAGAGGCAAGCTCCAGTTGTTTTATTACATACATAGAAATTATCTTGGCTAAGACAGTTTATATTACATAAGTTTTGACAAACTTCCCCGAAGTAATTGGGTATACATTCGTTACATGTATTAATAGTTTGGTCACATCGTGTACATGTATAAGGACATGAACGTGTGCAATGTGTGCCAGACCACCCAGCATTGCATCCGTGTTCGCATACGCCATCATCAGCCCTAAATACCGCAGTTAATCAGTTTTTGGAGCAGGCAACGCATGAACTACCGGACCAATAAGTACCGTAAGGACACGCTGGGCATTTACTTTGTGCTTGAAAACACGGATGACAGGTGTTATCGGTATCCTTGTAGTAATCGTCGTTGCAGCCTTTATTACAAACACCAGTAGTGTTATCACATGTATTGTCCTGACAAGTGTCTAAACAATTCGATTCCCAAGACGTACCCCAACTTCTTTCTGGACAGGAATCACAAGACAATGACGAAGAACATGTTTTACATTCAGAATAGCATGGAGTGCAGGCGTGCCCTTTCACATTGTAAGGGATCAGGTAATATCCAATGTGACATTCATCGCAGTTGATGCTATCAGGACATGTCTTACAGTTGAAAGAACATGGGTAACAGTTGCCACTGCCGTCAAAGATTTGCTGATAGTAGCCAGCAATGCATCCATTCTGACAGGAATCTTTCAAACACATTTCATTGTTACTCAAACTACAATTGTTACCACATATTGTTCCGTAATATCCGAGTTTACATTCAGAGCAGTGGGATACGTTCGTACACTTATTACATACTGGAGGGCATGGTGAACGATACGCAACAGTGTCAGATGATACGTACTGGTAAAATGTATCGCTACATTTAGTGCAGTAGGAATTGCTAGTGCATGTCAAACAATACGCAATAACAAAGGCTGTATCAGCATTGTAGACAACAACTGAAATAAAGTATTTTATTTTATGATAAGCAATGAAACACTGTGTTTTATCAGAGAAATAAAAGTGTTATTCCACACTGTGGAATATGGAGTTTTATTTCCACAGTAGCTGCCGGGACTACTTTTTTAATGTACTACCAACACAAATGCATGCACAGTAACATAAGATATTCCTACTGTTTTATTGTTAAATCCACTGTTTATTTAATTACTTTCTTTCTGTGACGTTAATGGTTTCAAAAAAGGTGACGTCATGTAACGTTTCGTTACGTCATCGTGACTAGGAAAGAAGCTTGTAAAACGGTTTAGTTACTGAAATTGCTTAAATAATTGTTTGTAAAATCATAAAATAAAAAGAAAATTTGTTATTTTGTCGTGAATAACATATTGTATTTCATCTCGAAGTGAGAAAACTTTTATATTTTCACTCATGCTTCGCATTCGTGAAAATATAAAGTTTTCTCACTTCTCGATGAAATAAAATATGTTATTCACTCCAAAACAACAAATATCCTCTATGTATCTTTTTTTCATTTCAAACATCAGTTTAAAGTATCCTTGCATGGAATAACTCTAACAAATACCAGGGTTACTGACATTTTCTAGTACGGAAACACAGTAGTTTATGAATACTTGTATATGAAAGGTATGCTAAGTTTGGCCATTACCTTACTTACTAATAATATATGTGTTTTAATGCTATATAAACATTGTTTATTTCCGATTACTTTTCCAGCGCGCTTTCATGTACATTGTATATTGATTTCGATTAGTTTGCAAATTGGTTGATCGATCTTCCGAATGTGTAACCACCCGATGACCAAGAATAGAATTTTGTTCCTTAACCTGCTTATTTAGTTATTCAAAGTCCAATTGTTAGAGCTGATATCAACGCTAGTAATGAAGGATTATAATTATGTGAATATATGTTGTAGTTTATTTTGAAGTCAGATATGTTTAATCCAATTTTAAATTATTGTTGGCTTGTTTAATTGTACGTACACTGTTTTTGCTGTTGAAAACATCGTCATAGTGTCGGAAAGCATGATTTTCTTTTGAGAAAAGAAATCCTGATTCGATTCCTGGCGGAGAACCTGGCACACTTACTGAGTGTACAAACTTTGTTTTTGGACAAGCAAATCATGTATTTGATAAAAAAATTCATTACAACACATAATTATAGAGTAACATGTAACTAAACTATTTTATACTGTTATGCCCTTCCACAAAAGTGGAGCGGGAATGTAGTGTTTCCCTTATCCATGAACAATCGTAAATGTTTGGCAGTAAGTGAAATAACATGCATTCATATTGGTGTTTTGAAATAAGGAAAAAAAAGGAAGAAAGACAAAATTGATCAAATAAACGTATGCTTTTATATTTTGCATACATAACGTTGGTTGAACGATAACGGTTAATACATATTTTGCCACCTGCCCAATTGTGCAGGAGTGTCACTCATTATTACTCAGATTTCTGGCTTATTTGATTCATAACTATCATTTCGCTGACTTTCAATAATGTCCGTGGCCGAGTGGTTAAAGCCTCCGACGTGAAGTCGTTCGCTCCTCACCGCTGTGGGTTCGATCCCTTAGGGGCCCAGGAATATGTATGTGAGGAAGCTATCCAGCTAGCTTCCGGAACGTAGGTGGTTATAACCAGGTGCCCGCCCGGAGGGCCACCTAGGGTCTTCCTCCACACATACACAAGCTGGAAAGTCGTCATATGACCTCAGCTATTGATGCGACTATACAATCCAATTCAATTCAATTCAATAATGGCCATACTACTATGGTTATTATACTTGTATAATAACTTTTCTTGGTAATTCTTTAAACTGTACGCGTGAAAGGGTAGAATATTTTAATAATATAATTATAGCAATAACTTTAATGAAGATCGGGAATTTTAACAATCTTATCTGAACCAAGGCTCTATGGGTAGTTAAAACGAGAAACTGTATACCCATGATTGAATCGTTTTCTTAAATACCATTTACATTTTGTATGCTAGCGTTTTGTATGTTTATTTTCACAATGACCTTTTGCTACTGTCGACGTTATCGAAGTCATGGTTGATGATCGTGACAAGTGTCTGCCGGCAAATGTAAGCTCAACCTTACCGGCACTCAAGTATAGCGTAGATTACATTATCGGATATGTAAGAATGTTTATTCTCGGAGGATTTCGCTGAAGGAAGCACCAGCGGACGTCAGTGTCCACAAATGTCAAATATAGCATTTTAAAGGAGGACTTACCAACAACCAGTATAACGACCAGGTACGAATACACGCTTGCCATCATTGATTCCACATTTGTTCTCGTATATGTCCTTAAATAACAAAATAAATAAATGCATTATAAAAAGTATTTTCACAGGTTAAATGCATACTTCTTTTGCCTTGATGTATTAAGTTGATTTAATACTACACATACATGAGTTTTACTCCTCCGTTCAGCTTATCGACGCATTTGGTAATTATACACGGCGGCTTATTAAGACTTCATTCGGAAAATTACCAATTTAATTATTATTATTAGTAGTAGTAGTAGTAGTAAAGAATATTACAATAGGGATATCGCCTTGGAACGGTCAGAAGTAAAAAAGGATTTAAACCAGGTTCTTGGGTGAACCAAATCTTATTCTTACCATATTATTCCCCCAATAAACGGGACAGTGTAAATAAAGAAATCTCCGCCAGCATGAGGATATATAACTAACAAGCAAGAACGCAATAATAGTCAATAATAGGCAGTACAAGAAAAACACAGTCATGTATATAAGAATACCAAAAGTATAGACACCCACACAAAACCAGTAATCAGTAATTTGGTAGAAGCCAAGCAGCCAGAGCAACATTAAAAAGAATACACCGTTAAGGGTATGACAAAATAAGATTGGAGAAAACATAAAACATTACCGTCTTTTCAGTATTAGCCGTCATCATAGGGTCCAAAATATGTCCAGTCATCGCACAGTCAAAGAGGAAAGCAAAGTGGCGAAATGTAAATTGGTCTATGTCCACTATTCGTGTCCTCGGGATAAAACTAATTCCACCATTGTCACTTTATGCTTTTATTACTGTATGTATTATACTCCATCTATGAATTGCATAATTAATTTTAAGTTTGTTACTGCAAAATGTTAACACAATATTATAACAGCCTGAATAACATTCGCTTAATATATGATATGAAATATCATTTTACGTACTGGAAATATAACAGTTGTGTGTATCTTTGTATAACCTTTCATGGTGACAAATATAATATACATATTGTGCTATCTATTATTTACTCAATATGACAAAGAAAATGGTGGAGAGAGAGAGCGAGAGAGAGAGAGAGAGAGAGAGAGAGAGAGAGATATGTCATAATAAATCAATAAAATGGCATGTGTTACAATCCAATAAAAACTATAATAATGATAAGAATAAAGCATGAGTATGAGAGTGGACCTTTGGAAACGGCCGAACACGATAAGAATGAAATATTGCAGTCTCGGTTTGATTGAGACTGTTCATGAACGGTAAGGAAATATGTGTTTGCTACCGTTCACGCTCCCTAGCCCCGGGTTGAGCAGAACTCAATATTAATAAATATCAATAGTACAGAATTTTAACCATCCCGAAAATGGCGTGCATATGGTAGTGGACATGCTATATTTAATGTCATCATTTCATGTTCAGCGTCGTATGGTCCCAGTATCTAATAAAATAATATGACCCGAAGGGCGAAATAAACAAAATGGAATTTAGTTGGGAGCAGCGGTTAAAAAGCCTGCGCATCACAAAAAACAGTCAAAATACTAAATTAAAAAGCAGACCATATATCCTATGAGTAGTTAAACAATACCCAGAGCCTTTATCAGAATGTTTGAAAGCAGTAGAGCATAAGACAACTACCAAAGCCTTCTGTGAGATCAAACAATTAATAATTTGACACAAAACACGGTAAAACAAAGAAATATACAAAGATCGGACAGGGAAAGTACATTCAAGGAGGACAGTAAACCACAAAACACAGAAACAAACACGCAAACAGACAAACAAGAAGGCAAAAGCAATACTAAATGCAAACGACATCACAAACACAAAAAGGGTTGACAATAGGGATACCGCCTTGAAACGGTCAGTGGCAAAGTAGGCCACTGGGGGTTTAAACCGGTTTTAGGGTGCACCAAACCTCACACTTACCCTACTGTCATCCCATTAAAACAGGACAGTGTAAATAAAGAAAAAACTGTTAAATAACTGCATTAATTAAAAAATACTCCGTAGACACGATATATGCAAATGATTGACATAACGTTAAATTTTAAAAATGTATTTCCAATAGGGTCCTAAATTGTATAAATCGATAGTCTAACACAAACTGACTTAGACGATTTCCCACATGGAAAGCAATTTGAACAGTTCAATAACAGACGCAAATGTCCGTAAGTTATAAAGTCAGTGTTGAGAATGCTCTTTCTAAATGTTGTTGACATTTCTCTCAGGACAAATTCTACCATCAATCCAACAGTTCAATATGTTATGCAGATGTTGAACATTGGTTGTAGCACGATAACTCAAATGTAATTGAGCTTGTTTAACACAATAAAAGACTTGTATACCATTTCATAGAAGTTTCCTTTTCTATAAACAACACAATCAGTGAGGTTGTTCAAACAATTTATATTCAAATAACAAGAAGTAATAATAAATGCAAACGACATCAAAAACACAAAAGGGTTGACAATAGGGCTATAGCCTTGGAACGGTCAGTGGCAAAGTAGGCCACTGGGGGTATAAACCGGTTCTAGGGTGCACCAAACCTCACACTTACCCTACTGTCATCCCATTAAAACAGGACAGTGTAAATAAAGAAATCCCCGTCATGATCTAATCTCTAAAAAACAAGGCAGCATCAATAGGCTATATAAGTAAAACACAAATATGCTCGTGTAAATATAATACCAAAAAAACAATAGCCTAGAAAGCCACAATGAAAGTACTCAATGACTTGGCAGAAGCCAGAGCAACAAGAGAATAAACCATTAAGGGCAGGACAAGAAAGAGCATAGACAAACGCCACCGTCCCAATCGGATTTACGTAGGCTTCATCATAGGGTCCACAGCCTGTCCGGTCATCGTCAAGTCAATTTTAAAATCGGCCATGATTTGTGTACTCACTAAATATCTACTGAAGCTTGCGAGCTTCCCAAAATAAATGTTTAATATTGGATTCAAATGCGGATATATATTTGATTCAAAATTTGTTTAAATATGTAATTTATGAGGAAGACGTTCTCATTGGTTTGACAATAATAATGTAACAACGTCCTTTTGTTTGTATGTCTATAAACGTACTTGATCAATCTTTTATAAACCTTATATTCGCAATTAAGCTACAGGTAAAGGCAAGGGTTGCATTATAAATGCGCTAATGTTGTTTATATGCGGGGAAGGTGATATTACAAATACGCTGAATCGCATATACCTACCTGGACGATTATATAGTTGAAACATGGTAGAATCAGTGAAACACTGATATATTACAGATAAATGTATCGATAGTCAAGCATTTATCAATGTACACAGTTGTAACTATTGTTGTCTTAAATAGTGTCGTGTCGTAACCGGCATGGTTTGTTCTCGTGTTGCGATGGATTCTGCCAAGTCATTGAGTACCTTCAGTGTGGCTGTCTAGCCTTTAGCAATATAAACGTTGTTCCTTTCTGCGACAAGGACTATAACAACTAGACTTCTATCATGACGCCATTTGCAAACGTCTTAAGATCTTTATAAAACTTGTAAAAAACATTAAAAAATATTATCAAATTAGATTATGACCCTTTCAAAGCGCTGCACGTTAAGTGGTTGAGGCATTTGCAGTTCGAAACTATACTCTGCTCTTTTTTGTTTGATGATCCGACAGATCGTGAACTAATAGTATAACGTATAGCTAAATCGTGAAAAGGGTGGTAAAGTGTATTGTTTGACTTGGACCCTGTCTATATGATGTTCTATGATTTTGTTTTATATACTCATATATACATGATCATTTTTGTGTTTTACTTATACTGCCTATTAATGTTGCCTGGAAAGTATTTCTTTATTTAAACTGTCCCTTTTAATTGGGGTGATAATAGGGTAAAAATGAGGTTTTGTGCACCTTTTTCCAAGTCGTACCCCAAATGTCGAACATTTGTTGTTTGTGGTGTGGCATACTTTGATTCTATTCATCCGTATACGTGTTGTTCGTTTGATTGCGTTTTTTAGTTTACCATGTTTAGTGAATATTACATTTATTGTTCGATGTGTGTATATATTTCTACAGATATATATATATATATCTAGTATATATATATATATCTAGAATGAAGTAGTGAAATTCATATTTACATTTACTTAGTAATACGTAAAAAAATCATTCACCTACGTCGTCTTTGCGGATAATTATGGGGTCATTCATAAACAGTGTACAAGGAGCCAAGTAAAACATGGATTATACGATAAAGTTCCTAGGAATGAACTCAATCAAAAGTGTTGGGTCATTCAAGCATCGACAGTTTTAAATATTATATTGACTACTATATTAAGGATGTGAGAAAATCGAACCAAACACACAATGCATGCGAATGTTATACACAATCGATTGGTTAATTTCGTCTTTATAAGTTTTGCTTCTTGAAACTGTGTTATGCTTGCTTGATTATGTGTAAATACTTGATATATACACAGTGAACTATAATGAACTGTAATGGGTTTCATACAATACCTTGGCTACTTATTTCATTAATGAATGACCTGCCACTGGACAATTTTACACTAACATCACTAATACATATATAATTAAGTGACGACGATTACATACCTTGTTTTCGCAGTAAATGTGTTTACAGGATGGTTTCTTCAATAATAATTATATCACGCGATAGCTACACCGAAAGAGTATACGGGTAATTAGTATACATGTAACAGTGTAACTTCTAGACGTATACAAGAGTATGAGAGTGGACCTTTGGAAACGACCGAACACGATAAATACGAAATATTGCAGTGTCGGTTTGATTGAGACTCTTCATGAACGGTAGTGAAATATGCTTGCTACATGTACCGTTCAAGCCTCTAGTCCCGGGTTGAGCAGAACTCATTATTCATAAAATCAATAGTAAATAATTGTAAAGTCCCGAAGATGGCATGCATATGGCTGTGGACATGCTATATGTACTGTCATTATTCGATGTCCAGCGGTGTATGGTCCCAGTATCTAACAAAATGCTTTGCCCCGAACAGCGAAATAAAAACATGTAATTTAGTTGGGAGCAGCGGTTATGAATCCTGCGCATCACAAGTAGCAAGTATGTTTGCTTTGCGGATTCTGATATAAACGTCAACAAATACGTTGTAATGTAACATATTACTCTGCAAAACACTTGTTTGGTTCAGCTCTTTGATTAGAAAGTAAGTATGCATCATACATTTAACTTCAATTCAATAACGAAATCGTAATTTAATAGTTAAAAGACAAGTTGGTTCATCGACAGCTTTTGTTAGATAGGGCGTGCGGCCGGCGTGGGACAGCATACAGCACGATATCCTCAGAAACAATCAACATATATTCGTAAGAGTAGGACGGGTTCCTGGACTCGCACGTATCCCTCCTCTCTCTCTTAATAACCTATAATGTGTTGATGAACCGTAAACAACATGTATTTCTCACACATTTCAGTTTTCAACGTAAGTGATATATATATCACCATGAAAACTACGATTCACTCACTACACCTAAGCAAACGTATAAAAACAACAAAGGCTAAAATTGTACTGAATTATTCTTTGTTACATAGTAATATAGACAAGTTTCTGCAACCACCGACGAATTTCACGTAAACAAACATAATATCAGAATACATGCTTTAAAACCACGCAAACGTTCCTATTACATTCTATAAAGAATTTAATTCTAAAAACATAAAATTTAAGTAAACGCGTTTAGCATGTTTGAAAAACAAGCAGACAACGCGTTTATATAACTTATTCACTCCGTTTAAACGAAATTAATTATAAAGTGTGCAGAATAACCAGTGTATGAACTATTTGAGGACAAATTACATATGCATATACTTCCGGAATTACAATTACTTCAAATGTAATAACATCTACTACAAATTGGGGTTAACCTCAAAATAAATACATAAATTGACCATATATTAACTACATGTAATAGTATGTTTGCTTATTCTAGTGTTTGATACATCGTGTATTATCAGTAAATGTTCATATCGTTATAAAAACATAACACTTACCGGTTATAGTTAAATATATTTAACACTGAATGCTGCTGCATGCCGACTGAACAACATCTGTCTTAGTTAACATAGTTTCTTTACGTTTCCATTTTAGCAAGTAAAATACATATCCTGAGTTTTATATGAAACAAGTTTTATATGAAACAGAAAAGAAAGTACATCCTTCCACAACATTCAAGTCGGCCCGGAATGCCTGAAGTATAATGTAAATGCGAATTTTATTTAAACAGGCGAACTTCCGCATTCGCATATCGTTTCTTTTGACATTTTATTTAAGATCTCGATTCAATGTGCTACCTTTATATAAAGAATAAAGATATAACTCGATACCCGCCATAAATACGACAATGTTAACAAAGGCACATTGCAACCCGTACTTTAATATATCACTCTTTCCTCAAACTAGCTTGTTTTGATCACCCGATATTATTCAAAATTATATTTACTTGTGTATTGTTATTGATGCACTTATATAATCTACAGGTGTGCGAGGTCTTCGTCTAGCAAATACAATAATAGTATATATATAACAAGTCCTGTGTACGCAGTGTACAGTTTAATTAATATAGAAAGGCATAGTTTTGCTAAGTCAATCTGATTACTTGGGTATGCTTGGAAATAGTACGCAATATTTATAAATAATACGGTACGTTTGAGAATAACTTCTTGTTTTAAATATGCATACACAGTTACATTGGAGAACTTATTATTGTGCCGAAATACTGAAACGAGGAGCCCTTGGATGCGGCAAACACAAGCAAGAATTTAGAGAGAAAAGTAACATACTCGATTATATTGAGTCGTTGAGTCTTTAAATGAGAGGTAATAATGATGCAGCACCTCTCATTCCAACCGACACCGATGTAGGTGGTATTGTGCTTTACAGGCACACATATTGGGTTGATGGTCCCAAAGGATAATAGCTATCATATCAATATATATGTGATCATATGAAACAGCTCGACGTCATATATAACTGTTTCGTGTTCTATTTCCTCAAATTAGCATGTTTGTTTGGTGTCTAACGTAATTTTCACCACATTTTAGACTATGTATGGCGTACGAATTTTGTGGTGGAGGCAGACCACCCACTTATTCCTGGGTAGAACCAGTACTGTATACCTCGTAAGAATTGACGCCTCTTCAGTTATATATACTGAAAAGCTGATCCTTTGGAAGCAACAAATAAGAGAGCAAAGTAGTAGACTCGGTTTTATTGTGTCTGTTCATGTATAAGTTGAGCTCCCAGTGGGATTCGAACCGGCAGCGGTGAGAGACAGGAAGGTTTACAACGCAACGTCCTCAACTTCTCTACCACGGAGGCGCTACGTGTGTAATAGGGTTCAGTTTTGACCACTTTATATTGTCGACATAATGTCCTACATAACTATGTAGCTTTAAGAATGACATTAGGATTGTAGAATATTACTTTCACACACTTTGCGATATGCACGTGTTTAATTTTTACAATAACGAATAATAAAAATATCGCATCGCGAGCCTCTAAGGATGGCTGTCATTCGATTATGAATCTACATTATATAATTATGTAAGAAATATTATGTTGCACTCTATATATATAGATGTATATATATATGTCACAAAATGTCACGGGTAGAGCGTATTGGTCGTACATAGCTCTTGTAAGCTGTTAGTTACACCCGAAATCTATTGTTGAGTTGAAACAAATTAACAATATCCATGATATATTCATGTAACACGTAAAAGCGTGCACATTTTAAGTGGCTGCCAGAGAGGCCGTGTCATCAGTTTAGTTTTGTGCTAATGCATGTAAACGTATAGGTCTATCTTCCTTAAACGGCAAAAGTGTGTAAGGGGCCTTTTGTGTAGATTTTAATACTGCGAATTTAACCACGTATGTCACGGACTGAACGGGGAAATAATGGTTTGGGCGTATCGATTGCTATAAAACCCATTGTCCTCTAGTTCTGGCTGGAGATTGCTTGATATGACAGTTGCTTTGGTTGGAACAGTTGGACCGCGCAATTCACAGGCAATATGTGGTCAGTATTTATTCTATTAACTTTTATCGTACATTTGTATTAAGTGGGCGGCGCCATCTTAGTTGGCGGTTACGACATCCGGTTAGCTTTGATGTTTCTCAAACATTAACTTGAGACTAGCATATGATTTTGAAGTTACTTTATTAGATGTAATTATTGTAATTGATCATTAATTGTAAAACAATATTAATTCGATAACAGTGGATAATAGGTGCAGTAGTTAACGTTGGCGTATAACTCAGTGAGTGTAGTATACTTAGGGGCATTGATTAACAGCGACGTACATGGCGTTGTAGAATATGTATACATTGCCACTCATCATTAGTACAGCTTACATATATTTATTGAATAATGATTTGTTTGGGTAATGATAATCATGCAAGATGGTTATGTTTATCAACCGACATCTAAAACGTATGTATAATTACAGCCTAAGCCATCCAGGGTCGGAAATAAGCCATCCAGGGTTGAAACTAAGCCATACAGGGTTGAAAATAAGCCATCCAGGTTTGGATATTCCGGAGTGGAGCTAAGCTACCACGATTAACGTTTACGAGCGGTGGAGACGGTCCCCGTACCTGCGCAGCATGGCCAGGTTTTAGTAGCGACAACCCCCGGGACACAAGGTGGACCCGTTATCAGTCCTCACTGGAGGAACCTCATCCACAACCTCAGTGGAGGTTAACCATCATTATATTGCGTCATCAACCCTTATACAAGGCATGATGACAATCATCCATTAAATTCGCGCATCATCATCTTCATGAGCTCTCGCGCATCACAGTTATCGCGCTAGATCATAGATCAACATTGTTATAACTTTAACAACACTTTAGTGTTGTATATAATCAGTCGACACATTTAGTATTTGTTACAACACTAAGAACGTCTTAACTGTTCATGAGAACATTATTTTCATAGTTCATCTGTGTATTCGCTTGTTTTTTTTAGATAATTGTATATATATTTAACATATTTTAAAAGTTGCATTAAACTTATGTAAATACATTCACCGTCATTGATTCTTTCCTGAGTTAGCCCAAACACATATATATATGTATATATATATATATATATATATATATATATATGGGGAGAAATATTTGTGAACTACCAAGGACAGACAACCTTCGGACGAACTACGGCAGGGCGCCTAGCTATGACGAGATACACAGAAATCAAGCGTATATATTCACTCCTTAAAAAAGGTAGTTGCAACACACGTTGATAAACTGTATCTCTACATCATAACACACTCGTCTGAAGGCACAATTAACATATAGACGCATACATACATACAATTATAGCTCATATGAGTGGGCCACATTTAAGCGTTCAACCACACACAGCTATATTGAGACAGTGACAATGAAAGGTGCCGGATCTGGGGATACTGTGAAATCAGGTATATATAATAAAGGGAGAGAATTTGAACTCACTACGGCAACTTTCGAAATTGGGATCTCGTAAGAGATCCCAATTTCGAAAGTTGCCGTAGTGAGTTCAAATTCTCTCCCTTTATATATATATATATATATATATATGTGTGTGATTGATATATATGTCTGCAATATAAGTCAATTGATGCAATATAATCTTAATTTCATTTATGTTGTCGAGCAATCTCGTCATTCAGTTGGAACCCCTAGATAACAACCCGTAAGGATAACTTTGATGAGACATTTGCAGTAACATTAACGATTGTCTCATATGATACAATAGTTTATATCCGAAATGCTTTTTTATGTAGGTACACTCAGGATATGTTTATTTTTCAGTTGCAAGCAAACAGTGTGGAGTAACATTAACGAATGTCTCATCTGATACAAAAGTTTATATCCCAAATGCCTTTTTATGTAGGTACACTCAAACGTTGTGGAACTTGCATTGTATTGTCTGGGTTGCCTGTGACGAACATAATACATTTAAAGGTTGTTAATACCTACAGCTTGTGGCCGGAAATACACACGAGAGGCAATTCCCGTATGATACGTCAGGTAAATGGTACAAACAATGTTGCAGCAAGTTGTCTGCAAATTTGGTGTTCCAACGCTGTAAATTCTGTATACTACATTCGTTGGTGTAGTTCTTCAGTCTTAAGTTACTCTGTCCGTTACCGATGCAATTATATGAGAAGAACAACCTAAATCATCTTGCATTTATTATACAATTGACTTGGTAAAATATAAGTCGTGGAGTCAAAACGCTTTCAATATAAATTCACAGTTTTACACTTATGCTTGCAATCTAAGGCGATATATGCTTCTACTGATGTCTAGTTTTTCAATTAGTGCAAGTTGTGTACATGTATTCGTGTGTTATGTCTTTTGCAAACATGTTTAGTGCATTTTGCATTGTCGACTTGGTTTATGCATTATCAACAATTTAAATGTAGCTAACCTAAACAATTTAAAATTACCTGACTATTTCTTTCTGTTTTACTTTTCCATCAACGTTTTTGCATTAACATAGTATATCTTTATTCTACTTACATTACAGTTCAGAACAATGGCCAAAGTTAGAAATGGATTAACTTATTGCGATAATGCTAATAGGACATTTCCTTAACTTTGTGTATGCTCATGTGTCTGCAGCCTAGACTAGACGAAAACAACTCTCTACATTCATGAATATTAATGAAGCGCTACAGCTCAACTAGGCAAGGGATATATAAGTCATGACTGGACGACAATAAGTGTGTGGGCATAAAAGTACTATGTTATGGCCTTCATGTAGCATGTCAATGCCACCAGGTAGTTCTTTGTCCGAGTTCTTGAATACGACATATTTAAGTATTGGTTGCGAGATAACATGTTATGGCCATTACAATCTTTCTGGACTATAATATAAAATAATTACAGAAAGTCCCTCCAATACTCCCATTAATGACTCTATGTGTACTCTAATTTTTACTATAATAAAATACCCTATTTGTATATCATTCAAAAGAGAGATTTATGGAAAAGCACATGATACAATACATGCAATAACATTTACAAAACGTAATAAACATAGAGCACAATATCATAGCAGCCGTAATTTAATTACAAGCTGTCAAGACTAATTAAAAATGTAAGACTAGTTCAAAGCACATTTGAAAAGGCGCTGGCTAATACTTGTCTAAATAGAAAAAGCACGATATACAGAAAGGATTGCTCATAAAGTCAGACAACTTCTTTCCAATTGGGTCATTAATTTAAGTTATATAAATTGGTAGAATCTACTAGATTAAATAGTGTTAAACGTATGATGTGGAGGTTAAACCGTTTAACGCGCTAATAAACATTTAAAAGACTATGGTTTAAAACTACAACAAGCATGCATACATACCTTTTCAGTGAATATGCTTAGTTTTCTTTTTTATAACCACAACACATACCAAGGGTACCGTGTGAAACACTTAACATTCAATACATGTCATTAACTGAATATAACAGTCGTCAGTCTTGCTGTTTGAATGACAGTAGCGTGCGACACAAACAATATCTTCCCAAACTAAGTGTTATCTTTTAGATTTGAACGAGTATTTACATTTAATTCAAATTTTGTTTAAACATGAAAATAAGGATGAAAACTTCCTCCTTCGCCTAACGATACAAATATATAACCCCGTAATGATCTTTTGTAATCTACTATAGACAATTGATCTATCATTCATAACAAATTGAATTGAATTGAATGTTGTTTAACTATATGTTAGTTACAGCCGCCCCAGAGAGAGGGGAAGGATACATAGGAATCCGGGAACCGTGCCCTACTCTTATTATTGAATAGATTCCTATGGTTCTTTAACGTGCTCGGAGGATAAACCGATTCACGGGACCGCCCGGTTTACGTCCCCATCCGACGGACAAGACTAAGAGAAAGTGTCTTGCCCAAGAACACACCGACGAAATTCAGTGGCACCACGGAGGATTGAACCTGGAGTAACTTTATTTACACGTAAAAGCAAGTATGGCTTTGTCAATGCGCTTTCGGTGTTTGTATGCGGGAAGGTGATATTACAGATACACAAAATCGTATATAACTTATGGCCGAAAACATATGCATTCATAGTTAGAATCAGCTGAACCACTGGGACACTACAGTTACACAAATCGATAATCATTCATTTGTCAATATACATGTTGTAACTTCGACATATAAATCATAAGATGTCAATTGGAGAATTAAAATGATAGGCAGATGCAGTATATTCAGACAATAGGGTTACCGTTAGTGCCTTTAGTCATATGCCTTTATTCCTTATTAACATTGCCATTCATGTTAACTTTGTCGTTTTGCGTGTTTTTGGGTTTACTGTGTTTTGTGAAAACACCATTTCCTGTTCGACTTTTATACTTATTTTTATTAAATAGTACATTGAATACTGTATTAAGCATGTGAGCAAATGGAAGCAAACACATAGACGATTATAATTTATATGCATCGATTGGCCGTTTTTACAAGTTAAGGTGCTTAAACCTATGTTTCCCTTAATATATGAGTATCTACTCTGAATAATTATGAATAATACTGAGTTCATACAATCCGTTTGCCACCTGTTTATTTAAAGAATAACCAGTACGATTTATACACCTATATCACTAATACACGTATTATCTTTATGTATGTATGGGGTTTAATGTTGATATTAATCGTTCAGTTAAATTGTGACGGTGTCTGCTTGTAGCAGTGAGTGACATGCCCAAGTATGTTGTCCTACCGCACTGGAATACCACGCCGTAAGCAGTATCACATGTCATGATAAACCACCGGGTTACATTATACCGCCACCGGGCCGACCATGCTTAATACCCTGTATATACTGAACGTTAAGGAAGGGATCTACTATTTAACCTTTCTATAATGTCATTGGTTTGACCCGGCCTGGGATTGAACCCACAACATCCCGCATGAGAGTCGGACGCGCTACCATTACCCGATCGCCCCGATGAAACTACCCATCTAGTTTCAAAGTAAATGCATTTATCTGAATGTTTCTGCAATTGCATCACAAGATACACTACACCGGAATATTAAACTGGTAAATTAGCATGACAGAGAAACTGCTAAAATAGTGACTTATCGTATATATAGTAAATGGGTATTTTCATATCACACCGTATATCAGGCCTGAGACGCCATATCAGCCCGAGAGCTTTGGCTCGAAGGTTGATATGGGTCGAGGGCCTGATTTAGGGTGTGATATGGAAATACACATTTTTTATTCTATTTATCATTTACTTGAGCTTTCTCGAAATTTCAACTTCAGCTCACTCAGTACGCTGTTTTCCAGGGAGAAAAGAAAAGTTTAGATCTAGTCCATTCTGACGTGCTCATGTCTGTCGCGTAAGTGGTACACAACATTTGTTTTTGTCCGAAATCTTATTGAAAATGAATTCCATTGAATTTAAAATTTTCTAATCAAAGTGAACTGTCATAAGTGGTTATTTTATCCACGGATAATGATGATTCTATAGCCAATAATCTGCAGCGAAAACAGGATGGAAGTAACTAATGAAACGCAGACGACAAACAATACCCGTGACAAATCGTATACAATCGTAGCTAATCGGTTATTTCCGTATCTCTCCGGTAAAAGGATCGAAATGAACATTCGGTTATTTCCGTGATATGACATTTTTTCACCCTATATTTCATGCGTGCAATAAAGCTTTATTGCCCGGCTTTATTGCCCGGCAACTAAATTCTGATGGATATGAGTAGCTAGGTCTATGCCGTATCGTATATTCAAAAACAACGTATTTATGGGGAAGTATCCGATATAAATGTCAATATATACGTTATAATGTAATATATTACATTGCAAAACACGTATTTGGTTCACCTGTTTATTTATAAAATAAGTATGCATCATACATTTAACTTCCATTCAATAATGAAATCGTAATTGTTAAAAGACAAGTTGGTCCATCACCAGCTTTTGTTAGATAGAACGTGAGGATGGCGTGCCCCCGTATATAACACGGTTGACATGAAATCATGAGAACTCTGGTTTAAGCCTAATAGGCGCTTTTGAATTTCCTCTGTGGGATCTTGGACTATACACGTTCCCTCTTCCTCGTTCGTCGGATGGGAACGTAAACCAGGCTGTCCCGCGTATTGTAATCTATTCTTAGAAACTATAGAAATATATTCGTAAGTAAGAGTAGTACAGGTTCCCGGATTCCTATGTATCACTCCCCTCTCCCTTGTGAAGGCCTAAATGACCTATAATGTGTTGATGAACCGTTAAACAACATTTAATTCTCACCCTTTTTAGTATTCAGCGTAACTGATTTATATCGTCATGAAAACTCCGAAAGAGTGCAGAATAACCATTGTTTGAACTGCTTGAGGACAAATGATACATGAAGTTGCATATGCATATACTTACGGAAGTACAATTACTTTAAATGTGATAAAATCTACTATACATCGGGGTTAACCTCAAAATAAATAAACGAATTGTCTATAAACTTACTACAGGTAACAATATATGTTTTAACCTAGTGTTTGATAACACGTGTACTATTAATACATGTTCATATCGTTAAAACAGCATAACACTTACCGGCTATAGTTAAAGTTGTTTAACACTGAAGGCCGAATGAACATAACTGTTTTAGTTAATATAGTTGCTTTAAGTTTCCATTTTAAACGAGTAAAATGTATATCCTGGCTTTTAAATGAAACTGAAAATTAAAATATCCTTTCACAACATTCAAATCGGCCGTGAATGACTGATTATAATGTGAATGCGAGTTTTATTTTTATTTAAGAAGTCAAACTTCCGCATTCGCATATGCAGACCTATTAGGATATACACAATTCTTTTGTGCCTTATTATGTACGATCTTGATCGTTCATTATACAAATACATAAAGATTTAACTCGATACCCGCCAAAAATACGGCAAATTTAACAAAGGCACATTGAAACATTTTAATGTATTAATCTTTCCTCAACTAGCTGCTATTGATCTCCCTATATTATTATTAAAATATTTTTATTTTGTATGGTTATGGACGCTCGTGTATAAACTAGAAGTATGCCAGGTCTCCGTCTCGCAAATAAAATAATAGCATATTGCGTTAACAAGTCCCGTGTACGCAGTGTACAGTTAACTCCTTGTGCAGTTTACTCGAAGTAATTAATATAGATATGTACAGTTTTTCCAAAACAATCGGTGTACTTGGGTATGCTTGGGTATAGCACGTACTATTCATATCGATACATTTGAGAATAACTTCTTGTTTGAAATATGGAGTGCTAACTTTCATTAGTGATACGGAGTAACGTTAAACAGTGACATACAAAAACTGCATTGGAGAAAATATTTCGATAAATAAATGCTGAAAAGAGGACCTATCGGAATCAACAAATACACACAACAAAGAAAAGCTGCAGACTCTTGATTGAGTGTTTGAGCATTTAAATGAGAGGTAATATACATGTATGACGCAAAAACCTTTCATGCACCGACACCGGTGGTTTAAGTGGTATTGTTCTTTAAAGACACACACATTGGACTTGATGATCCCAAAGGAAAAGTTAGCAATTATTTTATGTGTTTGTTTGTTGAGTGTTTAAAAAAGAGTATGATAATGGACCTTTGGAAACGGCCGAAAACGACATATACGAAATATTGCAGTCTCGGTTTGATTGAGACTGTTCATGAGCGGTAGTGAAATATGCTAGCTACCGCTCACGCCCTCTTGCCCCGGGATGAGCAGAACTCAATGATAATAAAATCAATGGTACACACTTTTAACCATCCCGAAGATAACGTTATTTTTCAGCACATTTTATGTATGATGGTAGTTTGTTTTTGGTCTATTGTATACCTCTCGCTTCCGTAAGACTTGACTCTTTCTAACTTTTAAGTTGAGCTCCCAGTGTGATTCCATCGGCAGCGGTGAGAGGCGTGAAGGTTTACAACGCAACCTTGTTAACCCCTCGACCACGGAAGCGCTACATGTGTAATACAGTTAAATTATCATGACTGTTGTGTAGACCGCTTAGCAAGATGTTCTACATAGCATACATATATTTGTTTATAAATACCTGTATAAATAGTTAACCGATTGTCTGAAATGATAAATTGTTTCAAGTCTACAATGTTCATTGAGATTTAGCTCTATTATAACGAAATGAGACTATAACATGTATAATTTGCAAAATAATACATGCTGAGAACAGGATCCAATATTTATTAATAAATATAACGGTTTTGTTTGCTCAGGCTAATTGTGTTCGTCCTATATTACAAACTTTACTGATATGTATATCATAATAAAAACTACAATAGTTAGCGAATAATGAATATACATTTATTTATAAACAAACGATTCACCAGATAGTATATGAACTAGTTTCAGGCAACTACTGTAATACTATTTACATACCTCGACAGGTGTTCTTCCAGAAATACAATGACATCAAATGTAAAACCATCTACTACATATTGGAGTTAACCTCAATAAAAGTACACGATGGTAATAATAATTGTTATTAATCAAAATATCATTATTTATAGATCCATATTGTAATATAGGTAAATATTTATATATGTATACCGTTCACTCCAATAAATGTGCTATATATTTTCACTTTTTTAAAATGAAGGTGGACGTTTTAGCTAATAAGCTTCTACATGTCGACCGCCGAACATAATATCAATATTATGCATGTGTTTTCTCTAATTTCACTGTGTATATTGCTAATTCCTTTCAACAAGCACAATTGCTATCCAGAGGTTAATACGTCACAGCAAATAAAAAAACACTTCACAACATTCAAACCGACACCGAATGCCTAAATGAAAATGTAAAATTTAATGCGATTTGTATTTAAATATGCAAACTTCCGCAGTCGAATAATATAAACCTATTTCGCTATAAGGTTATTTTCGTCATATTCTTTACAATCCATTCTTTGCCGTTCATGCATTTGGCTACCATTGTACAAATGAAAGATGATAGACTTGATACACGCAATTAACTCGGCAATTGTAACACTATACTTGCACGAATGCATATTGAAACACCTTAATTATCTGGTTTTGATCTGTATGAAGGGTTGGAATTGATGGCAAATAATATATATAGACATTGCTTTAACAAGTCGTGAACTCAGATTACAATAAACCACGGGTAGTGCACCTGAAGTAATATAAGCCAGTGTAAGTAAGTGTATTGGGTATGCGTCTATAGAACGCACTATATATAAATAATGATATGACTGAGAATAAATACTCGTTTTAAATATGGATGACACTAAATAGTGACATACCCAAACTACAGCGGTGTAAATTTGTTTTTGATAACGTTTAATAGCGATGCGATCATGTTAATGATGTGCACGATTTCTCCCATATATTTCTTTTTTCCTATTTGCCGGTTTATTTGCGTAGCTTGGTTAAATTTTCATAACGTCATATATAGCATGGGTTTCTAGACTTTCCGGTAACAATTCAGATGGCACATTTTAAATGTTACCACCTCTTAGATATATCTTAGAAATAAATAGCCATGATAGCTTTTTTTGAAATTGCAAATTAGAACGAAAACCGCTGAAATCTGTTTAGAACAAACACAAATTGCTATTTAATTGATGGCATTTCGCGTATAATTAGTGCAGAGTTGAAATAGCATAGCATATAGCGTTTTTTATCAGGTCATCTACATTCAAAATTGATACATCATTGCATGGACATATATGAACATACATATACATATACATATACTATTTAAGAATGAGAATATACATACATCTACAAAATCCCTTTCAAAAAGCACTGGATCTCCGAGGGGATACGAAAATGTTAGAATAAAATAAAAGATGGGGAAAAAAACATTACATATATATATAGACACATGTATTGCAAGGCGAGAAATTTCCAGAATGTATACCCTGTTTTCACTGCTAACGGTCAAACATGCATATTGTTAGATTGTGTAGACTTTGATCTTATGGGACAAAGATTATACCAAGTTTAACTTAATATTATGAAAGAGTTATTTGCTAATGACTTTAAAATAAATCAGAATGATTAATTCATTGTAGTATGTTCCTATATTTGATTTTAGTTGTTTACACGCCAGTTGACGGAAATATGTAGATATACATATACGTACATAGTTACTACTTTTACCATATTACCTTAATTAAAACTAGTTTTAACAAAATGATTTTACAATA
Source organism: Cyrtodaria siliqua (assembly GCA_037043455.1). Classification (NCBI taxonomy): domain Eukaryota; kingdom Metazoa; phylum Mollusca; class Bivalvia; order Adapedonta; family Hiatellidae; genus Cyrtodaria; species Cyrtodaria siliqua. The sequence goes on from JAWPHD010002469.1 coordinate 158,419, forward strand.
TAATTTGTTTGTAACTTACTATTTCCTTTGTTCCATTTGTATCTGCTTTTGCGCACAATATGACCTATGTATGTTTCGACGTGCCGTAAAACACCATTCATTCGTTATCACGTAAGAGGGAAATCCTCACCGTGGCAATGTTATATATCCTTGAGCGAGACAATTAATCTACATTTCTTAGTATTAGTTATAAAATGTCCAACGAGATGTTACGAGCATATATCATGAAACATATCGAGGCGTAAACATGTATGCGTTTAACACCAAGTTGGATATTCTATTACTGTTTTATCGCCTGGTATGTGTAATATAGTAACTACGTCACAAAGTTTTCCGATATTTGGTATAATGGAACAGTTAAATTTATAAACTGTCACTTATGCCGGATCAATTTCAGCACACTTTGTGGCGTGGTGATGACTTACAGGCATATAACAAAAAGTTCAGATGAAAGGAAAAGAGCCGCACCATGCGATAAGTACTGGTTATACGCAGGAAGCCATCAAGAGTTATTAATATAAGTTGCAAACAAAGAATCAAATAAGCATTATGTGGGAATACAGGAAATCCACCGACCGGTGTTAAAGTAAGTTGTCCAACTGTGTGTGTGGCTAGTGGGGAGGCGGGCGGCGTGGCTGCAGTTCCCCAGCCCAAGCTCAATCTCAGTTTCAGATACAGCACTCAGAATCACTTGTTAAGTCTGAACCCTTTTTATTATTTAATTATACCAAAAGCGGTAAATACACAAAGATTGATCAAATTTGTTTTTTTATTATGAGATTATTACTTTTGCATTCCAAATGGCAATGTATATGTTGGTACAAAACAAATGCTGATAGGAACAATTGGTTTTACAATTCATTTAAAAAAAAAAGTAGTTCGGCTGGTGGTTATAATGGCATACTCGGAACGGAAGTTATTCCCAGTAGTTACTATCATTGAAATACCATTGAAATATATATAAGGCACAAGCAGAAAATAAAATGTAATAAATTATATAAAACTGAATAAATATGCAGTGTTCAAAGACTATATTAGAATTCCGTGAAACATAATGTATTACACATTGTACCATATACACGTTTTACATCATTTGCATATTAGTTTAATACGATTTTTTTCCGAATAAAATAGTTTATAATAAGACATTATTTTATAACTATTAAAAAGAGGTTACGTTCATTTACTGTTAACAATTCATGTAAGTTTGGTTCTTTAAAGGTGTATGTATTGTTGTATTTTGAATATATGCGAATTCTATGATGTACTAAAAACCACATAGTAATCATTAACTCGCGTTTTAACGTTTATGAACTAAATTTTGAACTTATTGCAACATACATACACTTTATACAACACATATTCGTATGTGCTTTGATTGGTCTATTACATGTTGATACAGTATATATTACAGGAATGGATTAATATACATCCAGGCAGATGCAAACTATGGAATACAGTTCCGATGCTCTAAAGACTTAGCTAACCATCTATATTACTCCACCTGTTAGGTTTCTATGAAACGGTATATTTTATGAACATAACGAAACATTATATAAATAAACTGAAGCACATTATTGCAAATACAAGAGAATAGATTTAGTGGAAGTTACGCAGAAAAAAGGGAATGCATCATAAGCTATCAAAACCGTCCAGGTTGAGTATGCTTCCATTACATGGGATGTATGTACTTCTTTTAAAATAAGATAGATTGGAAAAGTTGCAATATGAAGCAGCTCGTATTGTGACGGGACTGACTCGTTCAGTATCCATACATCGTTTAATATCTGAAATAGGATGGGTATCACCTTCCGATAGAAGAATAATGCAAAACCTATTTCAGTCTGTAATGTTAGAAATGGATCCGTTTAAAATTATATCTCAAACATCTTCCCGCAGCAAGTAGGAGATGTCAGTGCATACCCTCTCAGAAATAACGACAATTATGCCACTACTGCTAGGAGAACTGAAATATACAAAAAATCGTGTGTTCCGTCTTTTCTTAACATATGGAATAATCTGTCAGTAGAAATACGAATCTCGGAAACTATATCAATTTTCAAGAGAAGATTATTAACATCTATATTTCCGAGTACAAAGGTACCAAAATACTATTTAAGTGGTCATCGATTATTTACTGTTTTTCATGCCAGAATCAGGAATTTTTGTAGTATTCTTAATAGCAATTTATACCTTAATCATTTACGCGATTCACCCGTTTGCGAGTGCGGTTTTGAAGTAGAAGATGCTGAACATTATTTTTTCCAATGTAACACTTTTTTCACATACCAGGCATACCGGCTCCAACTGTTTCAGTCCACTCGCCATTTACAACCGCTAAATATAACAACAATCCTTTATGGTCGAGAACAGTTAACTGACAGAAAAAATGAATCTCTCTTCGAAGAAGTTCAAACATATATACGAGAAACACATTGTCTGTCTCTGATGCTTTTCAACACTCTACACGTACTATGCGCGTATACTATAATTTGAACATGTTCTCTAGATAGCGTTCAGGCGTTCTTAAATGACGAAATATATGTTCATTATTTAGCTTTTGAATACAAAAATGAAATATAGGGTCCTATAGAAACGACAGCGTCCGAACGCAATGGCATGTAGGTCCGCACTGTACTGCAAACAAGGACTTGATAATACAATGAAAGAGACAAAAAAAAACAGAAAGGGTGGTGAAGACATAGTTACCGACTGGGAACGGTCAGTAGGCAATAAGGCCTAATGGTTAGCTTGAATCGATTTTAAAAACTTATCTGGTATTTCTTAATTGTTTTAGACCACAATAAATATACAACATTCTTTAATGTGTTATTATGTGTACTGGTCACAAATGCTTTATTGGGTGGGCCTCATAATCTTAAGAAAAATTGAATATCCCTTTTTCCTCATGAAATTGTATGGCTAAAAGTGATTTACAGTTACCTATAGAAATTCTCTCCCCACCCACCCCCACCCTCCCCCACCACAAATACAATAGGCTCGAAATATGTCATTAAACTGACTGGAATTTAAATTGGAGTTAACCAATCTTTCTCACTATTCTCACTATTCTATCTCTCTTTCTCTCTATCATAAACATTCGCAATTTCAAAATGTAACTGGGAAGGGTTAATTAATCTAATGTTAGTAGTACTTGTTACCCAACCCATTTGTCATTATACTATGTATATGGTATATATGTTTATATTTGCTCTGTACGTAAAATATTGGCAATAAAATATGTTTAAATCGTCCAGGTTAACGGTAGAACGCCGACTACGTCAGTTTTACATGTAACTGCCACGTCGTTCAGTATAGTATGTCATCCAATCAGTGTGAGTGTGTGTGTTTTTTTTTTATCTCAGCCGTATCTCAATTGGCGACCGGTATATACACGTCATTCATTATAATGTAGTTTTATCTCGCAATGCAGGACATTCTTACTGTACGTTAGAATGTAGGTTCAATGTCGTGTTTTCATATTCTGGTTTTGTTATAGTGCTGTACTGATTTTCCTCCTTTTGTCCATGGTGTAGATCGTCGTACGTGGTAACTGCTTCATTGTCTATAAATACAAGAGTGACATAAATCGTTAAATACAGAATGGACAAGCTGTAAAATATCTGTGGAGGATCTACGAATCATCTACTATGACGTCATCTACAATGACGTCATCTACTGTGACGTAACACTACAGATTAACCACTGATCATCTAAGCCGTAAATATACAAGTATTCGCTTATAAAAACACGGCGCCTTAGGTAAAAACAAACGGATGATATTTGCAACTTCCTATATGACTTAATATAAAGGACCTCAGGCGGTTGTACGCTAAGTTGGGAGCCACCCCTTGCAATCCAATCTTCTAAATCACATGTATGTATCTGTAATTTATCTAACTATATTATGTGTGTTATTCACTATTTACCATACGGCCTGAACAAGTATGTACAAAGCTCGACAGACAGTTTGCAAAAAACAAACATTATATGGAAAATAAGAAAATAAAACTGCAAGTCATGATGGCTTGAATAAACGGCAAGAGATTAAAAAGCCTGAACATGAATGATACAGCTTGGAACGACTAAAACAGCAACATTACCATATATGTGGCCATCTGTTCCGGTAGGACTGTCTACACAAGTAGAGTTGGCAGCAGTTTCTTGATCGTCACTTTGTAACTGTGATTCGCTGATGTAGTCATACTGATTTGCAGCTCCCTCGACAACTTCCGACACATTTACTATTAAATATTTACGTAAATGAAACAGTGAAGGATAGGGAATTAAGCAATATAATTAATATTATTCAATAAACAAGTTCAGTGCTAAATACCTAGTTTTATTCCCAAGGTCACAAAATGTCACGGGTAGAGCGTACTGGTCGTATATAGCTCTTGTACGTTATCGGTTACACCCAAAATCTATTGTTCGAGTTGAAACAATTTCACAATATTCATGATCTATTCATGTAACACGTAAAAGCGTGCACATTTTAAGTGGCCGCCAGAGATGCCGTGTCATAAGTTTAGTTTTGTGCTAATGCATGTAAACGTATAGGTATATTTTCCTTAAACGGCATAATTGTATAAGGGGCCTCTCGTGTAGATTCAATACTGTAGATTTAGCCACGTTTGTCACGGACTGAACGGGGGAAATAATGATTTGGGCGTAATGTTTGCTATAAAACCCATTGTCTTCTAGCTCACGCCGGGATCATCGATAGTACTTTGTTGGAACAGAGATTGGACGGCAAAATTCATAGGCAACATGTGCCTAAGCCATCCAGGATATAAGCCATCCAGGGTTGGAGTAAGCCATCCAGGATATAAGCCATCCAGGGTTGGAGTAAGCCATCCAGGATATAAGCCATCCAGGGTTGGAGTAAGCCATCTAGGTTTGGATATCCAGGAGTGGAGCTAAGCTTCCACGAATAACGTTTACAAGCGGTGGAGACGGTCCCCGTACCTGCGCAGCCAGGTTTTACTCACGACAACCCCCGGGACACAAGATGGGCCCGTTACCAATCCTCACTGGAGGAATATTACTCACAATCTCAGTGGAGATTAACTATCATTGCATCGCGTCATCAACCCTTACAGAAGGCATTTGATGACAATCATCCATTGAATTCGCGCATCATCATCTTCATGAGCTCTCGCGCATCACAGTTATCGCGCTAGATCAACATTGTTATAGCTTTAACAACACTTTCGTGTCTTAGACATTCAGTATTTATAACAATACTAAGAACGTCTTAAACGTTCATGAGAACATTCTTTTCATAGTTCATTTGTGTATTCGCTTGTTTTTTTAGATAATTGTATATATATTAAACATATTTTAAAAGTTGCATTAAACCTATGTAAATGCATTCACCGTCATTGATTCTTTCCTGAGTTAGCCCAACCACTAAGGTCATCCTGTGACAACTGGTTTTCAGAGTAGTGGGATTTTGGGCGACTACGGAGGGAAAGAATCAATAAGTGATCTTTATTATGATATACTAAATCTCTACTTATTATTTTAGAATTGTGTACCACCCTCTGATCCATCAAGGCGACTGTCGACGATCACGGCCACAGCTTGGAAGACAAGTCAAGACACGACAAGGGTAGGGTGAGTCCAAACTGGTGTTTTGTCCGTTCTTTCCTTGGCGCGAGGTCGCAGTGGTCTACACGATTGGGTCTGAGGCACTTTTGCTCAATAATTTGGGTGTTTGTTTTTACCTGCCTTGATATACACATAGTATCCAATTAGGTTGGCGAACAAGACGTTCTACTCATGTTGTGACACTCGAGTATACTTATATTAATGGGAGAAGTAAATATACATATACATGTTATGCACATTTCTATGATAGTTTAAGGTTTATGTCCAATATCAAATATAGATATTTTATGTAGTGTATATGTTTTGTGGAAGCTAGATACTATCTATACATAACCGTTAGTAGTTAGCGCTAGTACAAATGTGTATGTAACTTGTCCTATGATGATGCCCAGGTATTTACTGAGGACACAATGACGTACCATTAGTAGTTAGTTGAGTAGAATTCTTAGTGACGTGTGTATTGTAATTATTGTAGTGTGTAGTTCGCAATGTCCATAGACATGACGTCCATAAAGGATCTTACGGAAATGGGTAAGGAATTAGGGTATGCTGGAGAGGAGCTTAGAACCTTTGTTAAAGACGAACAGGCTAGGGAAAGGGAATTCAGACTTAAGGAAAGAGAATTAGCAAAGCAGGAAAGAGATGAAGAAAGTAGACTAGCTAAAGAGTAGCTAGAATTCGAAAGTAGGTTAGCTAAAGAGAAGCGAGATGAAGAAAGTAGACTAGCCACAGAGAAGTTAGAATTAGAAGATAGGTTAGCTAAAGAGAAGTTAGAATTAGAAAGTAGAATAGTAAGGGAGAAGCAAGAGTTAGAACATGAGAGGTTCGAAACAGATGGTAGACTAGCTAAGGCTAAGATGATAATGGAAAGGGAGCAAAAAGAGTTTGAGCATAAGTTAGCTTTAGAGTTGGAAGCAGCTAAGACACATAGTAAGGACAGTAAAACTGAAGGGAAAGATAGTTATTCTGGAAAGTTAAAAGGTTCGAAGTTACCATAATTTGATGCTGACAAAGATAACATGGACAGTTATTTGTTACGGTTCGAACGTTATGCTGAGTTACAGGAATGGACCAAAGATAAGTGGGCAGTTCATTCAAGTGCGTTATTGAGAGGCAAGGCCTTAGATGTATTTTCTAGATTACCTAGTGTAGATGCTCTTGACTATGACAAGTTAAAGGATGCTCTTTTAAAGAGATTTGAGTTAACTGAAGAAGGTTTTAGAAAGCGGTTTAGAGCTTGTCTGCCTGAGTAAGGCGAGTCATTTATTCAGTTTGTTAGTAGGTCTAGAAATTACTTAGATAGGTGGTTAGAGTTAGGGAAGGTAGCGCAGACTTATCAGGGCCTCATAGATTTCTTGTTGCGGGACCAGCTATTCAATGTTTGTAGTAGAGATCTGTTCTTATTTCTGAAAGAAAGAAAATTAGCTAGTGTAGGAGAAATGGCAACACAAGCAGATCAGTTTGCCGAGGCTAGAGGTGGAGCTCATAATGTAGTGTCGAAAGACAGAACTTTTAGAGATAGGCAAGGGGACGATCATAAACAGAAAGGCCAGAGTGGAAACTATAGAGGTGGAGGTAGTTCGATGGGTGCTAGAGGAGGTAGCAATAGTGCTAACATAGGTAGACCTTTTATTCGTTGTCGTCACTGTAATGGGAATCATGCTTCACATGAGTGTAGGAAAGCGGTGAAAGTGTCCGCTGTCGTAGACAACTTTAGTGACAATAGTAGAGTGGACAACAATGTAGGGAATCAGAACCAAGGTTTTAACAACCCATGGAATTTCGGTAGAGGTAGAGGTGATCAAAAACGAGGTCGAGGTAGAGACAGAGGTAGTAATAGTCCGGTTATTAAAACCGAGAGTAGTAGCTGTTGTGTTAAATCGGATGGTGTAATGGCGAAGATCGGAACATGTCTCTTTCCGTATGCAAATCTTCCAACGGCAGATGGTAGAGTGAATGGCACGGACGTAATTGTAATGAGGGATACAGGTTGTACAGGTGTGGTAGTTAGGCGTAGTTTAGTTACGGATGACCAGTTGGTAGGTAAACAGTCACCGTGTATGTTGTTAAATAAGTCGGTAGAGCACGTGCCAATAGCGAGAATAGATGTAGATACACCTTTCTTTAAAGGGACTACAGAGGCACTATGTATGGATGACCCGATGTATGATTTAACAATAGGGAACATAGATGGTTCAGCACTTCCGGTAATGTCCGATTTTAGAAGTAGCATAAGTAATGCCGTAGAGACTAGAGCGCAGGTCCAGAAGTAAGTTCAGGCTTATAGAAAATTAAAGGTTCCTGCAGCCGTAGGTGACATATCTAAAGCGGAGTTTATAGAAGCACAAACTCAAGACGAGTCATTAGGTCCTTGTAAGGTGAAGGCCAAGGATGGTGTAGTGAAGAAGTGTTAAGGGTCCGGTAGTTGTAAGTTTGTACATAAGAATAGGTTATTGTACAGAGAATTTGAAGATAGTGGTAGTAGACAGTTTCACCAATTAGTGGTACCTACCCAGTATAGAACGACAGTGCTTAAGGTAGCTCATGAGTCGATTATGGGAGGTCATTTAGGCGTAAAGAAAACGTCAGATAGAGTATTGGCAGAATTTTATTGGCCAGGCGTTAGTGGAGATGTAACTAGGTATTGTAGGTCCTGCGATGTATGCCAAAGGACAGTACCAAAAGGTCGAGTGACCAAAGTACATTTAGGTCAGATGCCACTGATAGATACACCATTTAAGCGGGTAGCCGTAGACATAGTTGGACCAATTTTTCCAGTGTCGGATAGGAAGAATAGGTACATTTTAACCATGGTAGACTATGCAACTAGGTATCCGGAGGCAGTAGCATTGCCCTCAATTGAAACTGAGAGAGTAGCTGAGGCATTAGTTGATATGTTCAGTAGGTTAGGTGTACCAGAGGAAATGCTGACTGATTGTGGGTCACAGTTTACGTCAGAACTAATGGCTGAAGTAAGCAGGTTATTGTCTTTGCGTCAAATCATGACAACACCATATCACCCTATGTGTAACGGGTTAGTCGAACGATTTAACGGGACGTTAAAGCAAATGTTACGGCGTATGTGTACCGAGAGACCCAAAGATTGGGACAAGTATCTCAATGCCTTATTGTTTGCATTTAGAGAGGTTCCACAAGAGAGTTTAGGATTTTCTCCGTTTGAGTTATTGTACGGTAGGTCAGGTAGAGGTCCCATGATGATTCTTAGAGAGATGTGGGCAGGTGAAGTAGATAGTGATGAGGTTAAGACTACATATCAGTATGTTTTAGATCTGAAGGAGAAACTAGAGGAGACTTGTAAGATAGCTCAAAGTCAGTTAGTTAAGGCAAGTACCAAGTACAAACGGTACTATGACCAGAAAGCTAGAGCTAGGAAGTTTAAGATAGATGACCAGGTGTTACTGTTACTCCCGACCGACAATAACAAGTTGTTATTACAATGGAAAGGTCCGTTTTACGTTAGAGGGATAGTGAACACTATGGATTACCGTATCGAGATAAACGGAAAGTTAAAGACCTTTCATGCGAATATGCTGAAAGAGTATATCAGTAGAACCGATAATGTGCAACAAGGGGTATTAAATATAGTTAATGTTGCAGTCATTGAGGATAGTGAGGAAGGCAGTAGTGAGGACACTAGTCCCACATATTCTCCCACTAGTGTAGGTAAGGAGACAGCAGCCGATGTAGATATATCGGGCATGCTTAGTGTAGCAGAGAAACGAGAGGTAAGTCGTTTAGACTCTGAGTGTAGTACTGTTCGGTCCGATAAGTCGAGACCAACAGATGTAGTGCAGTGTAGCTTTAAGCACACGTTAGCAACTCCGATTAGGGAATCGAGAGACCCTACTCTATTTCGCAAACAGTAGATAATTGTATATATATTAAACATATTTTAAAAGTTGCATTAAACTTATGTAAATGCATTCACCGTCATTGATTCTTTCCTAAGTTAGCCCAACCACTAAGGTCATCCTGTGACAATTACGTTGTGTCTCATGCATACTGCGCTTGTGCATAACACGTCCAAAATGTTTAAATAATTCAGATTTCAACAATGGCTACAACAGTCGCATCTCCTTTTACCGGAAGGGTAATAGTCCGGTTGCCAAATGCAGATTTTTGGCCTAACCCAAAAAAACAGTCCGTGCAAAATGTTTTTGCATAACAATGTTCTAAAATATGTCCTTACTCAAAAACTTAATGATGCCACCTTGGCACCTTTTTGGAATTTGAAATATTCAAGATGGAGGACAAGATGGCCGCCGAATCATAAAATCACCGTATCTTATGCAGTATATGAGACAGAAACATGCTTTTTATGTCGACACATAGGTTTTTGTGGTCAAGGAAACCATATTTAATGTTAAAAAGGTATTTTGGGCAATTTGAAAATTTCAAGATGGCGGACAATATGGCTGCCGAACATAAAATCGCCATATCTTCTGTAATATTATATGAGCAAGAAATATGCTTTTTGTGTCGACATATAGGTTGTTATGGTCAAGGAAACCATATTTAATGTTAAAAATGTATTTTGGACAATTTGAAAAATTCAAGATGGCGGGCAAGATGGCTGCCGAACAGACAAGATGGCCGCCGAATATAAAATTGTCATATCGTCTGTATTATATGAGCAAAAAACATGCTTAAGGAAACCGTACTTGATGTTAGAAAAGGTCTAGCGTTTTTTCGTGTACCATTGCAATTGCTACCCGATAAAAAGCCCACATAAAAGAGCAAAATTATTCTAAAAATTTTTTTTGTTATTGATAGCAACATTAACACCAAAACAATGGAATGACTTTTATTCATAATACAAATAAATTTTGTTTGCTGGTCATGGAAAGTCCTTATTTACTGCAGTAAGTAAACCCAGCATGAGCTTCAGTGTTCAGTCACTTGTCTGTGCAGATGTACGCCAAAAATTCTCACGAATGATTCTCCTACAATAACATGGTTAGCTGTTTATTCATCATTTTTATTATCGGTATCACTATTTGCCTCTTCATCGCTAAATTCTGCAGCCTCTTTTGCCCATCAATGTTGACAATTACTTGTCAGAAAGCAGTTGCAAAATACTGTGCATACAAGCTTCCACACCTTGCTGTTGCACAGGGCTGGTCAGACGAACATCCTCAACAAATCATCTGCAGGTGTTAGCGATTTATCTGCAGGGATTGTCACATGTGTAAGAACTTTATAATTTTTATCTTTGCTCCATCCAAATTTCGTCCGGTCGATCTGCGTTCATTGCACTTTTCCAGTTATATGTCTGAAGGTGTGCCCTTTTGACATTTTCGGAGAAGGACTCTGATGTTGGTGGCACAGATTGTAGCTGTCTTCCTGACTTTCTTTCTTCTTGTCTTAGCCAACCAAACATCGTATCTGAATATCAGACATGCTGCCATTTCATTTCCCCCATAGCAACAAAACAGGTAGCTTGTGCAATAACGTCCTGTGTATCACCACTTATGTCACCAAGTTTCTCCAGTTTGTGACCCTTCTGCAGCTTCTTGACAACTGTTGCCTTACGTAGGCCGCTTAGTTTAGATACAGTATCACAGCCTGACAGAGCATGTGCGGCTAATAGCTGAGGTACAATCGCTGATTGTTTCTTACCTGTCGCTGCTATGTCTATTACTGTTCGTTTGGCACGAGTTCCTTCCATCAGAAGTCTTTGAGCACATAGTAGTCATTCAGTAGGACGAACACATCAGTTTCATCACAGATTACTGTCACCGTTCTGGCTCCCTGTGAAGCAACATATACCATTTGCTTAGGAATTATAACATCAGCTTCCTCGCGACTTCTGCTCAAGTCATTCTATTAAGGCAACTTCCAAATAAATATCTCGGGGAACCGCTGAGAAATCTGTGATCATCGACTTGTGATTGAAGCCTTTCTCACTTGCAGGGATGTTCATGACTTTTCTCTTTGAGTTGCTCACAAATCATGCCAATTATTTCTGTATTGGTCAGGACCGTCTGCTGCGTTGGTAACTGTGTACTTAGCTTTAGTTTATGCCCAATGCCAGTCTTCTGACTCATTCGGGGCTCTTTCTTGTGCCACTATTGATGCTGTACCCATAGTATCGGTCAATTATCAGATACACATCACACGTATTGAGTTGTTGTGACACAAAACGCCAGTAACTGTCAGCAAAATCCTGCACAATCGTATTGGAAGGCCAATGGATGCACCAGAGAATTGCGCAATCATCAATAACGATCACATCTGGCTTTAATGAAGCTCTTGCTGATTGAACAATTTAAAGATTATTCTTCAGCATGGTTTTTGAAGTTGATATCCTCATGTTGCCATTATCATCAAACATTGATAATGGGTGAGGAGCAAGCTCATGGCTAAACACGTCTTTCAAGGCAATGTATCGAGTTGACACCAATCCCATTACTCGTGAGAAGATCAACAGTGTGTCGTAGACAGTGACAGATCCACGCTTAACCCCTTTTCTACTGACTGCCATAGTGACCACATTGTTGGACAAAGGTCCGTTGAAACCTTCAGGCCAGGATCTTTCATATGCAGACATTTGTGTTCTTCCAACGTTGACAGCATCATCGACATTAACTGAATCTGTGCTTATTCTACCACAGACAATATGAAGGATACCGTCAGAGTGCTCTTCTGGGATCACAAAGACCGGCTTTGTGCCGCATCACATGTTCACCATTTGCTTGAACCTCCTCTGGAAGTTTTTCCATGGACCTCGGATAATACAAGCTATATCTTGCACAGTTTGCATGTCCTGCAGCAAAGAAGTAAGGCATCATTGAGGCGACAGCATACACATTTAAGGCCCACTTAGCTTCCCGTTCTGCTCAGACAAACAACATCATAATCAAGACTGGTTTGATAAGACAATCAAGCCAGAGTTTGGTCATCCTACTTTGAGCTGCTCTTCTCTCCAACATCTGCATCAAATCATCATAGTTGTCTACATTGTGTATGACACCCCGCATGCATTCCCCGATGATATGTTATTCAATGCTATTCTTTTTTAAACTTCTGCTAAAAATCACTTCCTTGACCCCCAAAACCTATAATAGAACACCTTGTTCCCCAAGGGTGCCAATGTGGCATCATTCAGATTTGGATTAAGGACATCCTAAACATACATAATCTGCAAAAAACAATTGTGCGGACTATTTTTGGGGGTTCTCGTACCAGCAACCCGACTATAACATGCACATGGATTGTCACAGGGACTTTGTATGATTTAATCCACATTCTCATTGTATCATCTACGTTAATGTTAAAATAAAACAAAGTTGGCCTCAAACATCGGATCTTGGGAAACTGACACATCGGATCTTGGAAAACTCAATCATCGGATCTTGGAAAACTCAAACATCGGATCTTGGGAATCCTATGTAGAATAGGTTGACACATAGTAATTATAATGACACTGACATTGTAAAGGAATTTAATTGTTGTTAAAATCAAAATGTAATCTGTTAAATTCGAACATTTCATAAAGTCGATGGATAAGTACAAAAAACATATCGCCTTATTAAAACGCGTTTACCAATAACTGCCAATGACACAATTATTTAATGGTTGACATTAATTTCAAGCAGTGTCTAAACCGATGTATCGAGCAGTGGTAGCATATTGTCATTGTAACGAAATGTAAATAAGATCACCATATTTACCGCAGTGGATATGTTCTGAGCTATCCAGCTGTCTCTGAGTACGCCTATATCTGCAAAATATAAGTGAACGTCTGTCAGTATGTTAAGTATTTTATTTTATTATTAAGTAATTAACTACAGTATATATTACATATTTTATTATTTAGGTAGCCTATATAGGCCTTTCTTAATTACACGTGGTAAACTGTATTTGATTCATGTAGCTGTCTATAAACATGCTATTTACAAACAGACCTCACGACATAATCTAAAAGGTGTAAACCTCATTGTGTTACGTAAAAAGATGCCATTTGGCTTACAATTTTGCAGGAATTAATGGGCATGTACCAGAGTGTAACGAGAAATTACGATTTTAAATCGTATATAACGTTTTTCCGATCCCAGGAGTTGTAACATGCAATGTCGTATGTTGTCAAACCCATTCTGTGTTGCTTTAATATAGTAGAATATCGCTTCAGCCGGTGCTAGGAGGCGTGAGAGGTGTTGCATCTTATAATTACCTCTCATGAACAGACTCAATAAAACCGAATCTGCTACTTTTCTCCCTTGTGTGTGTTTGTTGCTTCCAGGGGATCACCTTTTCAGTATTTATTGACATTCACACTAGCATTTGTTTAGTGCTGTGTGGCGGCCGTAAAAACTTGCCCCGACTACAAATCGGTAATGTTATTATTTACTGGTCCGTTGGGATCGCCAAGCCTATTCTGTGTTGCTTTAAAGTAGAATATCGCTTAAGCCGGTGCTAGGAGGCGTGAGAGGTGTTGCATTTATACTTACCGCTCATGAACAGACTCAATAAAACACAGTCTGCTACATTTCTCTCTTGTGTGTGTTTGTTGCTTCCAGGGGATCACATTTTTAGTATTTATTAACATTCTCACTAGCGTTTGTTTAGTGCTGTGTGGCAGCCGTAAAAAGTCGCCCCGACTACAAATCAGTAATGCTATTATTAACTGGTCCTTTGGAATCATCAAGCCCATTCTGTGTTGCTTTAAAGTAGAATATCGCTTAATCCGGTGCAGGAGGCATGAAAGGTGTTGCATCTTATAATCACCGCTCATGAACAGACTCAGTAAAACATGTGCACGATTAGTTTCTCAAACGCATATTGCCAAGGAATTGTTCACGCAACCATACGCTTAAGATTGGACGTGTAGACTGCTAATCACATTATCAAAGACATGAACATATAAAACAAAAGAAAAAAAAGAGAAGAAATCCGCCAATTTTAAAGGTACACACACATTTTTAAGATAAAGTGAAACACGAACGTCTCCGGAAACGGCTGAGAATGCTACATGTCCTGTTTGTTTTTGTATCTATTTTTATTTTAACGTGTAAACGAAATCAATAATAAAGTTATGTCGGTTTTAGTAATTAATCTTACATTATTAACAGCAGAGTATATAGACAAAAACACACGTTTAGTGCTTGTAAATTTGGCGTTGTCTTAAGGTTTATACTTGTACATAGTTATACAACGTTACGAATGCCAAGTCTTCAAGAAGGATAAACATATCGGACAGGGAAAGCAGCATTCAAGGACGACAGTCAACCACACAACACAAAAACAAACACGCAAACAGACAAACGAAAAGGCAAAAGTAATAAAAAATGCAAACGTCATCACAAACACAAAAGGGTTGACAATAGGGCTACCGCCTTGTTCAAATTGACAACATGTACATTCTCTTGAAAATATCAAATACCTTGTGAAACATATATCCTAAAAGATGTTGGTGAGGTAACACACTCGTCTAAGTTTGAGTTATTAACATTATTATCTTAGAGCAAACAAACGAAAACTGGGTTTATAATGGAAGCAAAATAGAACCATTTTATAAGTATATGGGAATGTGCTTAACATCTAAATTTAGACAGTGCAATTTTAAATTTCAAGGGTATGTTTAATGTTAGATACCTTTCAACATCCAAATGTGTATTAAAATGTTGATAATGAATAGCTTTGTTTGACTGGTTTAAATCGCCATGCCAATTGTGCAAGGCACAATCTATTAAACGATGCTTAGAAATAGAAATAAATTATTGCTCATCACCTACATCTTCTGAAATCCATAAAACCAAAACCATATTTGAATAGTAAGGATTTAACACGTGTTGCCCAGGTTACTCATTCAGCCTCATCATGATTTCTAAGCATAATATAACACTGTTTAGGATACCGTGTATAGTTCATTCGGATAAGATGTAGCCAATATGTTATACATTTACAATAATATGTAATAAAATGAGGAAATCTGCCGCATTCGCCACGTGCAAAAGCGTGACATGTATTTTTGTACAATTTTAAATATCTACACCAAAATTGTTTTTTTGCATTTACAATTTGTGGGGAGTATTCACATCCCCATAGTTCTGATCCATATGTTAAGATTGGCACAACCATAGTAACAAATAATTAAAAAAGTTCATAATGATCAAAGAAACCGACATTTCTTTGAAGTTTGTATGGTGATATAAACGGTTTTTTTCCTTTGAATTGTAAGCATATCTTTTGCTTTAGTCCATATTAGTTTCGGGGTGATGTACCCCGAAGTAATTGGGTATGCATTCGTCGCATTTATTTGTAACTTTGTCACATTGTTTACATGTATACGGGCATGTATTTGTACACCTCGTTCCAGTCCAGCCTTTCTGGCATCCTTGGTCTCATACGCCATCTTCAGCCATACATACTGCAGATATACAGTTTTCTGGACATGCCACGCTTGAACTACCGAAACGATATGTTCCGTCTTGACATGAGATGCATTTACCTGGTGCACGGATAACACATGTTATAGGTATCCAAGTAATAATCGTCTTTACAACTGGTATCGCAGGCACCGGTATCTTTATCACATGTGTTTTCCTTACACCCGTATGAACACCCCGATTTTTTTACAATACGTACCCCATCTACCTTCTATGCAGGAATCACAAGATCCATAAGAACATGTTTTACAATCAGAAATACCCGGATTACATGCGTGTCTATCCGTGTTGTAAGGAATCCGGTAATAGCCAGATTGGCATGCGATGCAGTTGTTGATATCTGAACATTCTTTACAGCCGTAAATACAGGTGAGGCAGTAGATACTGTCTTCAATAGTGTGCTGGTAGTAGTGAGCAATGCATCCATTAATACAGAAATCTTTCGAACATAAAGCATCGATACACAAACTACAATTGAGATCACAATATTTTCCGCAATATCCGAGTTTACATTCAGTGCATTATGATGAGTCTGTACACTTACGACATCCTGGAGGGCATTGTGCACAATAAGCAACAACCTGTGTGTCTATGTCTTGGTAAAATGTATCGTTACATGTATCGCAGTACGAACGTTCATGGTTGCATGTCAAACAATTCCCATCATTGCAAGTTGTAGCATTATTTGGGGAAACTGAAATCGAGAATTGATATTTAACAGGAAAGTGTACGTCTACTTAACTACAAGGGTTTCTGCTAAACAGACCGTTTTAATATTAACTCCAATGGTGCTTGACGACAGTTTAAATACATTTCACAGTTGAAATTGTTTTTAAAGCTGTACACCCTATTTTAACTGATAATAACTCATGAATATGAATGAGTCACGTGTGAAGTAGTTTCAAATCGACGAACACCCTCAAAGTCGGTATATAAGGAGAAATCGATACGTAAAATTTCACATTTTTATTTAGCCTCCGTACTGGTAACATCGATAAATATACGGCTCCAGAATATATGCGATAAAAAAATAGTTGCCCGTAACGGGATTTGAACCACAGCCTTGCACTTGTAAGATTTGAAAGATGTACGCTGAACATCTAGACCACTGCTATTTATTGGTATTTTGTAGCATTTTTAACACTAAATAGGCATTACGTAATAACAAGAGCGCGCACACAAACTCATCAAGCGCTAAATAACAAGTCGATATATGGTTGAGTTGAGACGAAGTATTAGTTTCATATTGATAAGATACAGTATTACACCAGACAATGTTAATTTACACGTGCGACGATATGGACTGCATGTTTATTGATCCATCTTTAGTTGCGTTCAAATATGTTATTTTGCCTCATAATATATGGTAGTTAGTATACTATTTTCTCAAGTAGCGTTATAGTTCAGTGGATAGAGCACAGGACTTGAAATCAGAAGGTCGTGTGTTCAAGCCCCGAAAGAAGCTAACTTTTTTTTCGGTAAGAATTACTGTTACCTGTGTATAGGTACGATGTGCACTGGTCGATGTATATACAGTAAATGATTTCATGCGCTATATTTGCTCGCTTAAATACCCAATTTCGACATGAGCTGGTGAACATGAAGTTACAAATAAAGACACGCCTACAAAGAAGAAATCGATTGATATAGGGACTATGTAGCTTTAAAGACGTTTATATATCAGGTCCGTATAACAGCGCATGCATGACGTCTTTGATGAAATTAATCGCGCATTCAACAAACATGTTGATGACGAGCCATTCCAACTCAAAATGTTATAACATTCTGTTTTATAAACACGATGGTGTGATTGCAAATTGATAAGGTTTATGTATCATTTGGCGTAAGATAATTTAGTTGTCTCCAACATAAATTACATTAAAGAATACTCAACTCTTTGGTGTTTGTAATTGAATATTTTGCCTTTTATTCATATGTATAGTTGTTGTTTGTTTCTTTGTGCGTTTATAGTTGACTGTTGTCATTGAATGCTACTTTTCTTGTTCGACTTTTATATCTACTCTAAATGCGGATCCATTTCTATGACAATTACAGTACGTGCGAAAAGGTAGTTTTTAAAAGTTCTCGATCATTAGAATGTGTTTTTTTGTAAAATTCAACAGAATGCTGATACAAACTAAACTCCTCTTCCAAGAGAGTTCGGCTTATTATAACCAGGGAACAAACACAAATAATCAGTGAAACATTGACACATTTATAACTGTAAAAAATTGACAAACAAAATGCAATAGTAACATTTATTGTATATTTAATATATAATAGGTACAGTATATTGCAGTAATTTTATGAATGAAACGGCTATATAAAATACGAAAATGGTCCTATAGAAATCAAACACAGCGGCATCATTGATCTGCAGTGTACCGCATTGCTAAGACGGCATAGAACAAAAAAAACGATCTGGGAAATGTACATGGAGCGTATATTGACACTATTAAATCAGTGAATTCAGATGACTTTTACTCCCAGACTATCCGGAAGGAACATATATCTTTAGAAATAGTAAATGGAAGAAATGTAACTTCCTTTACCTGTAAAACAAAGAGTATGAGAATGAAAAAAGAGTATGATAATCTGTAAATTCGTTTTACTGGAACTTAGAATATTGAATCCGAAACAAACATTGATTATAGCTGTATAAACACTATATTATGACATATCTAGCAGTGTAGACTATGACTTACCAACAACCATTAAGACAGCAATGTATGCATACGCTCTAGCCATCTTTGACTCCACATTTGATCACATGTGTTTCCTTTAAAAACATATTAAGACATACATTATAATCGATAGATAACGTTATATAGATAATATTCAAGATAGAATTAGATGATAATTTCATTTTCTTTATAAATATAATTGAATGTGCGGAAAAGCGGTAAGTGTGAATTGTTAAATCATAAAAAAACACAATAAACATTTATCAATAATGTTGTTAGTCACTTAATATAATATCGTATAATACTGGCATTTCTCTGTTACACATACTCATCTGGCCTGGAATTCACCAACTATTCTTCAGACTAGTCTTAGAATTGAGCTCAAGTACTCAAATTTTTTTCACACATATTCCCATAACCTTCAACGATTAACAACAGTATTAAGTTGCTATATATTAATAGTATTTATCATAATTTTACATAGCAGCTTGTTAATGAACGCTCATCCTTTAAACTTATATAATTATTTGTTATCAAAATTTGCATACTTGAGCTTAATTCTAATAATATTCTTAGGAATGGTTGATGAATTCAAGGCCTGATTTGTATTTCTCACACAAAACACTAAAATTCAGCTAAATGTAAATATTATGACATATGTTGCTAGTGTACACCTAAAGAATCGGCGCCACTGAATTTAATTGTCAGAGAATTACCTTTAACCAGAGACGTTAATAAACCAGAGATTTGCAACGTATGCTTTCAGATAGAATCACGTATTTACTTTCATTGGTATTTCTATAGAAACTGTCAATTTTTAAAACAGTAGTCTGCAAATGGTCTCAAATTAAAAACAATTATATTTAGAATGTATTGGTATTTTCGAAATATTCCTGTATTTGCTAATAATGTCTACATATGTTATCTAAAAAGTCAGACTATGACATATTTATGCTACTTCCTGTTGTTGTTGTAGTATTGCTGAAATCTGAACCTATATAGAATTAATCATTTTTTCAAAGCAGGAGTCTGTAAAACCTGGTCACAAATTAAAGAGAATTATATCCTGTGAGTAGTGAAATAATTATATTCTTTCTGCCTTAAATATAAGAAAAGAAACTGAAGAATGAAATTTGGCAGTTTTACCTTGTGTCATACGAGATTATGGTAGATTTTGAGTAAGTGTCCAATCTCGACTTCTTAAATCACTGCTCTTACTGATATTTATTTTACAAAATATTATTTTCACTAAAACTAATCTACACTTGAGTTGTACACACGCGATTGAACCCTTGTAATACCTATATTACACATTATAAGTGGGGTCACAAGTGTCAAATTACGTACATGTAACGTTATTGTTTATTTATTATTTATGTCATAGCAAAACGTAATTTACCATCAAATGGTTAACCGAATACACGTTTTGATAATTTGATAATGCTGTCTTTGAATAGAATGTGACTGTAAAGTAAATGTGTTTGAATAATCCATACTGATAACGGATATCCTTTGGGAGCAACAAACAATCACAATCAAGAGAATAAGGCAGCAGACTCAATTGTATTTACTGAGTCTGTTCATGAGAGTTAATGCTAGAAACAATACCTCTTACGCCTCCTAGCACCGGCTTAATCGATATTTTATTTCAAAGCCACCTGTATTGGGCTCGTTTATCCCAACGGGTCATTAAAAATAAAAATACTCATTCGTAGCACGGGGAGACTGTTTACAGCCGCCACGCTGCACTAAACGAACGCCACGGTGCGTTGTTAAACATTTAATGCGTTTATTCATTGTTTTTCTTTTAAAAACACGCAATACATATCCAACTATAGTGTGTTTCAACGCTTTGTATTAAACACATATTTGAAAAACACAAACGCACACATAAACAAAGAACAACTTTAAAGATGAATAAAAGGCCAAATTAGACATCACAAACACAAAATGGTTGACAATAGTGCAACCGCCTTGGAATGGTCAGTGGCAAAAAAGGCCGCTGGGGATTTAAACAAGGTTATAAGGTGACCAAACCTCTCACTTACCCTACTGTCATCCCAATAAAACGGGACAGTGTAAATAAAGAAATCCCCTCCATGAACTATTCTCTAACCACCAAGGCAGCATTAAAGTTAACTACAGTGAGTGCATTCGTTAACTTTGCAACAAAGATGAGACTATAGCTTCTCGTTGCAGATAAATACTGAAGTAACCTGATATATACGATTAAAAGTATACTGGGCAAACGCATGCACTGCTTTGTTAAAACATTTCGATATAACGTTCTCTTTAATAGATAGTTGTGGACACAAGTTTCTGAACGTCAAATGCACCACTTGACCACTTAATAGGGCTTGATGAGGCTCTATCTTTCCGGCTTGTAAACATGTACTACATATTTCAAACCTCGATCATCTTACGTTCTCCTGTACTCAGAATACACAAGACATTTAAATCACCACATGAATGTGATATCTATAATCACGTGTCACGCGAATGGTGTTTTCCGACTTGCATCGAGGCTGTCATAAGCGTATATACGATAGTCTAATAGGAAAAATATGTTCGAGAATGTCCCTTCAATGCTTCCAGTAATGTCTGCATTAATACACTAATAACCAAACTACGTACTTCTAGCTGTTGTTAAGTTTGTGGCTGCATTTCCTTCTTTAACGTATTAACGTATTAACAGTTTTAATAAAATATGATTATTTATTACAATTTTAAAATATATTTTTAAGTTCATGAAATTGCACACGTGTGTGTGTAGACAGACAGACAGACAGACAGACAGACGGCAGGCAGGCATGCAGACAGACAGACAGACAGACAGACAGACAGACAGACAGACAGGGCAGGCATACAGACATACAGATATACTTACCGACAGGTGGTTGTTTCTTAAGTGGTCTGTAATCTTAAGCGGTCATTGCATCTGTTCATCCACTGCTTATGTGTTTTTTCCTGTGTCCTATACAGACTTAGGAGGTACCAAAATACTTGGACAAAATTGGAATCTCCAACCTAAAGTGGTCAAACATAACATGTATTCAACCACTAAACCACCCACCACCACATCCTATAACCCATAAAATATGTCATTTTTGAGTGGTTACCACTTAATCAAAATGTACCGCCAAGGCTATTGTAGCGACATATAAAATACCACATAACCTATTGCTTACGCAAACACGAACGGACGGACGCATGGGCGATTAGTTCTGAGACAGATACTAAGTAAAGGTTAGATTTTTACGGTACATTTGACTTACTGTGTGCACCTCAGAAATAACCATGTTCTAACATCAGTAAAATTCTAACCATAACACTAGTTAACAATTATGTATATTCACATATAATGTACGGACGTTCATAACGGTCACAAAAACTCTCGCGAGCCTTCTACTCAGGTGAACTAAAATCAATTCATAATTGCATTCACTATTTGCAGTTTGCGAAGTATTTGGTAAATTTGTGCTATCGAGAAATATTTGCATCTGTAAATCAACACCTACCGGTCATTCAAATATGACATTTAAACTCTCTAATATGACGTTTTAGTTAGTGCACATCTATATGCCGACTTAAATTAACATCAACAGTTGTTCTTTTCGTTTATAAGTACAACACATATCCAGAGTTTTATACTGGACAGAATATATAAGTGACCTTTCTCAACATATAAATCGGGCCAGAATGCCTGAATGATTATGCAAGTACTTACATACAACCGTAATTTATTTAAATAGGAATTATTGAAAGCAAACTTCCTCATTTGCACGACAAAACTTATTTGGTATTTTTGGCTTGTTCTTTACAATCGTTATCGTTCATTCATCCATTCAATTCGTAAATACTAACACTGTAGTAATGAATAGCGATATAATATCCGTTGTAAACCGGAAATGTTAAAGGGGCTGGAGGTGATTTGGAAGAGTATTTTGTGCCAACCAAAATACAAGAGAAGCCGCTCATAATGTGCTTCCGTTCCATATGAATTCTGCGTATGCATTTAATAAGTGGCATATTAAGTTTGTTTGGGCTGAAAAAAAGCCAATTCGGTGCATTTTGTGTTGTTTATTCATCATTATTAATTCATACGTTGTTCATTCTGCTAGCTAATTATTTCAGTAATTATTAAATAAAAATGTAATTACATAACGAAACAATAATTTATTAGACGCAAGCGTCACATCAATTAATATAATTAATGATGTATGGTCCAAAAGCTACCGTGGCGTCAAATTTGTTCAACCATAATGATTCCAGGTTGTTGTTTTTATTTTCTCTAAGAGTTGATGGTTTTTCCCTTTTACGCAAAATAATATATATTATAAAAAATATCACGATTTCGATGTAAAGTCTATTAACCGCCAACATCAGTTCTGTTAAATACCAAGAGAGGAACTTTATAAGATTGTTTTCTTTCGTTCCAATCTTATTAGTGTTGTACTATTTATATGCCCATGTAGCATAATATGGAAAAATCTATGTTTAAAACAACACTACTATTTCATTAATAGGAAATAATTCGAATATTTTAGATGGCCTAGTTTACCTATGCAATATATGTACATTACATTTTGCAACTGAAACTCAGTATTATGATTTTAATAGTATTTGTACTGACACCCATTATTCTTCAAGTTCGTCTCCAGTCCCTTTAAGCACTAGGTTTGCACAAATGTATATTGAAATACCTTTATGCACAGCCCTGTTAAAAATAGCTGAGATTGATGTCTCGATGTAATTTACCATTACGTCGTCCCACCTTAATTCCATTAAGTGATGAGGAAGCTTACATTAGCAGGAATTTATATCGGGTATTTCGACAATAAAACGCGTTTTAAAACATTTTTAATGAAAACATGCGATAACCTGTTTAAAAGTATCTATAAAATGTTTTAATTTTACAATATGCAAACGTTTTAAACCGAAATTAAGGTTTTATTTAATACCCCAGCCAACCCCATTTTTGCTTCTTGGAGAATTGGTTTAATGGGGTATGAAAGTTAATACTCGGACCACGTAATGCGAATAAAAATTATGTTGATTGTAAATGTTTCCGAACGCATGTGTGTGCACGGTATATATCGAACACATATTCGATTGTAATAGAAACTGGGGAAGAATATGTTTGATCTAATATAATGTGAACAAGGTCTGAATCAGAGAGAGTTTATTCTGGAGATGTGCAATGCCTCAAGAAGCCACCACATATAACCAGTAAGCGTCGTGAGTAGTTTTCCCGATGTAATAGTAGATTTAAGTAGTCATACTAAAACAATCGTTTAACTGGAGGTGTAAAATGTAGGTACATGTTTACAAGTCGAACAGGAAAAGTATTATTCAAAGGACACTGTGGGCCAAAAACGCGAATTCGGTACAAACAATAATTACATGGATAAACAGCAAAGTATGCGACACCACAAATATTAAGGGTTTGACAATAGGGGTACCGCTGGAACGATCTTTGGCAAAGAAGACACTGGAAGTTTAAAAACTTGTTTGGTGCACCACCAAATCATACTCTTGCACACTTGTCATCCGAATTAAACGGGACAGTGTGAATAACTTAATCCCCTCCAGGCTATTTTCTCTAACAAGATTACTGAAATTATTGTCTATTTTACAAGCAGATATTACGATTATAACATGTTTCAAAGAGTGTTTGAAGTGTATGGTAACTAACGGTTACCGTTAGAGTGATACAAATATTATACATGTTAAAGTCCTCAACTCGCATACACGCTCTAGAAAAGGAATGGGTTTAGCTCATATTGCGAAGAGTTCTGTGACATTCCCAGTTCGACTTTTGTGTATACTTGTAGTGATAATAAATATTGTTATTGAAGTGTAGGCCTTCATATCATGTTTGGGTATCATTACGTCTCATCGATTATGGAGTACGAGAATAACATTATAACTGTTATTACACATTCAACAATATAAGATAAAAGTATTATGAGAAAAAAATTAATATAGAAAAAACACAGCGCCCAAACGTAATGACACAGTGTGTCCACACTGTACCACGAACTAAATCAAATGACCGAACATCGCATAGTTCTTCGTATAAACATGTTAAAGGTAAGTACTTATACATGTAGGTGTAACAGTTGGAACAAGCTTGTTTTAATAAGTTGTCTGAGCCCGTCATGAGGGGTAGTCGTCAAATATAATGACGCATTGTTATCTTTATATATAGCGTTTCTTTGTTTCTTTGTGTGTTTGTGTTGAATGTCGTCCTTGAATCCTACTTTTCCGGTTATATTTGTATATCTTCTTGTATCATTGGTGTCAAGTAATGCATAACTCTGTAGAAGCCTATTATACGTTTACAGGTTGATAATAGCTTATTGTCTTATTTGATGAAGAACTTATCGTGTTAATGCGAAAAGTACTATGTTTACAGTTGGATATAATCCATTGACAACAAGGAGCACAGGTTAATCGGGTTTAGCATATTTGAATACTCTAATGGAAAATATGCGACTACAATTGATGGACCTCATTTACAACTAGGAGCTCATACTTAGTGGATTCTTTGAATATTATAAGTAAGGTTTGAAGTATTACAAAATTGTGATTTATTTCGGGGAATTAATTTGTTCATTATCAGTAGTTTATTATTGTATAGGTAGCACTAATGAGTTAAATTCATACAACACATACACTAGCAAACAAATCAAATAAGCATTTGAAATATGTACTCGAGGAATTTAAAAACGTATACAGTTTCAAATATTCTTACATGCAACTTTTAAACTAATGTCGCGAAAGTCCGTGCAAATAGAAATAGTAACCGTCTTATACACAATAATCATTTTTTATTGTTTTATTGGAATGAATTGCTCGAAATGAAATGATTTATACTACTGAATTTGAAATGCTATATCACTATTTGATTTGATTAATTTGTTTTTAAAGTCCTCGAGTATAGCTGAAGACAGTACGAATCAGAACTATCACTGAATGCGGGGAATACCCCCGCTTACATTATAATTAAAACAAAGGGTCATAATTCTGTAGTACATTAAGTTATCAACAATGGGTGATGCAGAGGGACATAAGGTCAGTTGTTATTTGTATATGAAGTTTGGAAACAACCCATTCAAAATTGTTTGAGGGATGCAAGTAATGAACATGTGTTACGGGACACGACGGGACAAACATGTGTCACTTTGAGACTGCAGGGGTATTACAAAGGTCGATGTTTTTAAAATCGAAACATGTATATTCAGGTTAATAAGATACGTCTATATGCATGTACATTCCATGAAGTGTGTAATAACGTCAATGATGAAACGGTGTTCTTTAAGTACCCAGAATTGCTATTGAACGTGTTGATGTATGCACGTCTCCATTATCGTATTAACACCACAATACCGTCATAACACTGTCAATCAGAAATAATGTTACATCCTATAGAAAAGATTCAATAGTATGCTTATTTCTAGTCATGTTTGTTTTTCTTTGCGTTCGTATGCCCCATTTACAGTATTTAGACACACGAATATCTGTAGAACCGATGAAGTAGATAATGTTATTGAATGATGAATGAACTAATTAAAAGAAAAATGAAAATCCATTAATTTCTGATATGAGATGTCAGATGTGATTGTTTTATGAAACAAATGTAAGTGTACAAAGAGAGCTACTTCTGTATTTACTCAAGGTTCAGGTAGAGTTAGAGTTATGGTTCGTGTGCTCCGCACTTTTTCACTTTAAGTGTCCTATTTTATTATGTCAAGTTTCATTCCAGTCCCATTAGTAGTTGTAACTATGCTCTGAACAGGAATAATACATAATAATATACAAAGGGCAAATATCTGATTTAAATAAAGATCGAGTGATATGTCTAGCTCACTGCGATTTATCTTATTACCTTATATCATTGTGTCTAGTTTCATTCCAGTCCCGTTGGAGGATTTTAAGTTATACTCCGGACAAGAGTTAGACGTATAAAATCAGAAATATTAATATATCTAAACTAAATGAAGATAGCTCAGTCTGCACGTTGTATCACTGACGTCTATCATTGTGACAAACTTCATTTTAGTTCCATTATTAGCTTTTAAGTTAGGTTCCGGACTAGAAAAGAGGGATGGACTTACGTAAGGACGGACGGACGGACAGAAGGTCGGACAAAACTGTAAATATATGCTGCACCCAGAAATATTTCTGGGAGCAAGCAATATTATCCAAATAGGTATGTAAATTACAAAACTATGCCAGTTTGGCACAATGATAAACAAAAATAATCCGACTGAAAATACATGATAAAATTGTCTGGCAAAATCTTAAAACATAACATATTCATTGCAGAAAATAGAAAATACACACATTTCTAAAATGAATGCAGAACATGCACTAGTTTGACAGTAAAATATCGAATACAACAGTATAACTGATTGAGTGCACACTACATTATAATCACGTCTGTACATATTAATGGCATACACATTATAGCAGTGTGAACAAAAAGTACACAATACAATATTGCGATCGATACGTTTAATATATACTAGTCATGAAGAAAACAGATGGAGTGCCTTAATGAGTTAATGCGTGATAACCTTCCAAAACTTTAAATCTTCGTAGAACAGACTCAATCAAACCGAACCTGCTACTTTATTCGATTGAGCGTGTTTGTTGCTCCGAAATGATCGCTTTTAGCAGTATTTATTAGTATTCACATTAGTGTTCGTTTAGTGCAGTATGGCGGAGGTAAAACACCTCCCCGCGCTACGAATCGTTAATGTTATTTTTACTGATCCTTTGAATACCGCTAAAGCTGATGCTATGGACCGTGAGAGGTATTGCTTCTTACATTACCTCTAATGGACAGACTCAATAAAACAGTGTCTGCGACTTTATTCACTTGGATATGTGTGTTGCTCCCAAAGAATCTCTTAATTAGTACTTATTGTACACTGGAAATTAATGTTATGTCGGTTATATTTAATTAAAATCAATCAATTTTATTTTGAGAAAACAAAATTTGAGTTTAACAGGCTCAGCCCAATTCAACATACTGAACATACGTAATGTAACAAGCACAATACATCTTACTGAGCAAGAAGACTACAACAAACAGTATTCTAGAAAATGTAGGATACCTAGTTTTCTGTCTCGAAATAATCTCAAACTTGCATTAATCTGACATAAAAAGAAGGCTATTCATAATGTATATACATCACTGTAGAAATTACAATAGTCTTAAGGAAAGCAGAACATATAAATATCATAGAACACAAGTGAGAAAGATAGAACATAAAAAAGCACTATCAAAATAGCACGGCTGAAGAGTACAAACTAGATTAGTCAAGCATAATAACGAAATCACGTCTTATACAATTACAATATAAAAAAATCTATCAGACATAACATAATAACATATGATGAACATCGAGTACATGTCTAGCCTCCAAATGAAACAGGGCAACGAAAACAAAACAGTAATCTGAAGGAAGCGTGCCAATTGTCCAACAGAAATTTAAAGAATACGGGGTATGAAGGCCATTATCAAATACAACGTACACAGTACACAGTCTGGAATAATAATTACAATTTACCACAGTCGGGGAGAAAAAAAATGCACTCGATTAAATTTGGGAGTCGCTTTAAAAACGTTTGAAGTGATCACGCTCTTTGCATCATTTGGACATTGTTTAGTATTGATATAAATGCACTAATGAAATAAATGTTGATCTAAATGTAACTATAATATTATTGGTTAATGTTCATTTGTTACATGTTTAGAAATGATGTCATTCAACACATGTAAAAAAATGTCAGAAGAAATGTTCATGATTATTTGTATACAAATCACTGCTACTCGTGTCACATTCATGTTTATGACAAAATCATTTATTTGAAGAGTAGCTCCACTGTCAGTTATCTCTTCCCTCGAATTGTCTACATCAATAAAATACATTCGAATATAATGTTTT
Organism: Cyrtodaria siliqua; assembly: GCA_037043455.1. Taxonomy (NCBI): domain Eukaryota; kingdom Metazoa; phylum Mollusca; class Bivalvia; order Adapedonta; family Hiatellidae; genus Cyrtodaria; species Cyrtodaria siliqua. Next base: position 187,084 of record JAWPHD010002469.1, read on the forward strand.
ACAATATTTTGATAACACAGTGAATTGCTTGATGTCTTGACCACTTGTCGGTTGTTTTTAAACATTTCCATATACGTTGTTAGAACTAATATAGGTGCACACGCACTGATGGCAGAACATGTATTGTTCCTGAAAATATAAAAATATTAAATAATTAGTCTTTATGATGTACAGAGACAGCCATGCTTACTATGATAATGGATAGTTTATGTTATTTTACAGAGAACCCATCTTACTACACAGTATATTCAAAATACTTTACATTAATGTAAACAGTTTGCTTTTTTTTTTTTTTTTTTTTTTTCAATTTGGTATAACTATGTACATTCAACATAATTCAATAATCGATGCAATAAGTTGTTGGGTGTTAGTACCTTATTTGGAATGGCGTTTCCTCGCCTTGTCTTTATCTGCCTGACAGTATTTACCACGCTGACCTCGTGGTATAACTCCATCTTCTGTATCAGGACAGACACGGCACAGAACAAACAGCTTCTCTCTCCACCAGTTCTAAAAAAACGCATAAAACTATTCAACACAAGAACTTGATTTGGATGATGATGTTGGTCGTGTTGATCACGTGTTCTATTTAAATCTGACACGGCGCAACACAAACATATTCCATTTCCAGACGATTAAATATCACTTATGAAAGCAAAGAACATTAATGTGTTAAGGCAATGGGTCATTGAATTAGCATGCATACAGGCAATGGAATGGGTTATTGAATTAGCATGCATACAGGCAATAGGTCATTGAATAAGCATGCATACAGGCATGGGATCATTGAATTAGTATACAAACAGGCAATGGGTCATTGAATTAGCATAGATGCAGACAATGGGTCATTGAATTAGCATACATACAGGCCATACAGGCAATGGATCATTGAATTAGCATAATACAGGCAATTGGTCATTGAATTAGCATACATACCGGCCATGGGTCATTGCATTAACATACATACAGGCAATGGGTCATTGCATTAGCATACATACCGGCTATGGGTCATTGCATTAGCATACATACAGGCAATGGGTCATTGCATTAGCACACATACAGGCAATGGGTCATTGAATTAGCATACATACAGACAATGGGTCATTGAATTAGTATACATACAGGCAATGCATCAGTATAGGACCATTGCGACCAGCCTCTTTGTCTGTCCTTTCTACGTCTTTCACCAACTGTACAAATGAATCTGGGTCACTGGGCACTGGTTGATCCTTCTTCCACTGATTAAACTGGAAGTGGTATACTGTAATCTCCTCCAGTTCAAACTAAAACATATAAAATGAAATCAGAAATATAAGAGTAAGCAAACTGTGACGTTTTATTTGTTTCCTATCGTTCTTATGAATACGCTTAACAAGCTTTTATGTCACGAGGCCAGCTTCTTGAATAGTTTCTGGCTATTCTAGTATATATTTACACCGTCATATATTATAATATTCTACTAAAATGTCTCGATTCGTGTTGTTTATTGTGTTAATACATAAGAAATAATGAACAAAAACAATAGAGTAACACCTCTATCATTATTGTAAGATTCTATCGTGTGACTATTTTGATATAATTGGTTTTTCGTTAGATTTTTTTCCGAATTAAAGGGTTCCCCGAGCTTTGCATAGTTTAAATAAAAGTTTAAATCTTTAAATTATAGAATACCTACCCGTTCTTGATGTTGAATCACCAACTCTCTCAGTATATATGTAGATGTCGATTCACTCTTCTTACAGCTGATTTTGAATGGACCTTGCTGCAACACCTGATTGGCCGCGGGTAGGTAGGTGCCTACCGTCTGTAGAAATAAATAGAATCACTATTATGATAATTATAGTACACGTATATGCATGATGTTTAACGTCGTTTTTATCAATATTTCAGTCATATCACGACGGTGCATGCCGTTTAACGTCGTTCAGCCATATCACGACGGTGTCTACATGACGTTTAACGTCGTTCAGTCATATCACGACGGTGTCTACATGACGTTTAACGTCGTTCAGTCATATCACGACGGTGTCTACATGACGTTTAACGTCGTTCAGTCATATCACGACAGTGCATGCCGTTTAACGTCGTTCAGCCATATCACGACGGTGTCTACATGACGTTTAACGTCGTTTTTATCAATATTTCAGTCATATCACGACGGTGTCTACATGACGTTTAACGTCGTTCAGTCATATCACGACAGTGCATGACGTTTAACGTCGTTCAGTCATATCACGAGACGGTGTCTACATGACGTTTAACGTCGTTCAGTCATATCACGACAGTGCATGACGTTTAACGTCGTTCAGCCATATCACGACGGTGTCTACATGACGTTTAACGTCGTTTTTATCAATATTTCAGTCATATCACAACAGTGTATACGCCTAGCAGTGAACTCTTTACTTCACTTTATAATGACGTCACCCTGGAATGTCACGCCTTGATACCCCATCAGTCACATTATAATGGCACCATATGTGTATCTTTTGCAATAGTACTTTCTTCAGGACTGTAGTCAGGTGGTGCATCATATTTGAGAAAAATAACACATATTTAACAATTATTGAAAGGAAGCTTATGCTGAACATTTATCATAAGTAATGAAGTGTAAAATGAAGGTCAACGTAGTTCACGGTATTAGTGGTCGTCTATATGTATGAGTTTGGAATGTGAAACATGTAGAGCTATCGTTGGCTGAAACAAGTAAACAAGGAATGGCGTACAAGGGTACAACTATATACATCTCCTCTATCCTAACTCATGCTATAATATTTACCTTACCTGGATAGGTATATTTACCTTTTCATGTAGATTGTCCGGATCCAAGTTAACAATGCACGAGACATTTTCCTGGATGACCAGTCTGATAAAATCAACTACGGTACCCGGCAATGGCGTCTGAGCAGCTATGTATCTGTCTTTTGACTTGAAACTCTGAATAGGAAAACATGAAGAAAATGGCTATGTTCAAAAAATCACATAACTCCCGTCCAGAACTAGTGTTGTACAAAACAAGGCAGTCGCATTTAAATTGATTAACTATGTGCTTGAATTGTTTACCATTATAAAGAAGAAAACTAATCCTATAGAAACCACAGCTTCCTTAATGAGCAAGGTATATGGTCAAATTACAGGACAAAACACATCATGAGAAGTGGTGAATACAGGGTTACCGACTTTATACATGTTTCATTTACAGAATATTATGCAACAATTATGATATTTTAGGAAAACATACCATTGATAGATGCTATTATTATTATAATTAAACCGCTTTATGAGAATCCCGTTCTCAGACACAAGCTGTGACCAATGTGGCATTAGTATTATCTAGTCCAGCTTGTAGTATTAGATGAATAACATTTAAACTCACATTGACGTACACGGCATTTATGTATCTCAGAGGACCTGCTTCCTGAGGTTCTGACAGCCTTGGTCTGTAACGGTCTCCTGATGGATTAAAATTAGTATGTGACAATATGGAAATATATTACTTTACAACTTCGGCACCTTTAATTATATGTTGTCTGGAATTTATGGTCGCGTCGCTGAGACCTACTAATTTAAGTTAGTATGTGACACTATGGACATATATTACTTTCCAATTTAGGCACCTCTGATAATTGTGCTTTCTTTCTCATACTGTTTGCATTTACATTTAACATAATTGAATTTTTCCTACGACCTGATTACCAGATTTAAATTTGCACACCATAATACAATTATAGCGAATAGTATTAGAAAGTTTAGCTTACGATAAATTGAGTATCGATATATCCTCCATAAAATGGAGACGAGTTCTCTATTCGAGACATTTACTCCGTAAATTTTGGTCATGTAATGTCGAATTAATGGATACAAGTCCAATCAAGTATGCATTTTAACATGTGGTTGTCGACACAACAACTTGATATACAGGACATATGATATATTCGTAGCACTCAAACGTAGCTAAATATATGTTCGTAATTTTAGATTGCATCATGCTCTAATAATTTGTATTGTAAAGGCATCGTGTAAGGTTATCTGTAGAAGTTTGTGTTTAATAAGATTCCATGTTTCATTTAGAAATAGATTGAACGTTTGAATCGAATTTTAAATGTTGTATAATGTACATTATTGGTTGTCATAACACTCCATGATGTGCGCCTTTACGTATAGGATAGAGGCCATGAGGAGAAATCCTCACCATTAAGAAACCGAAAGGAGCTTAGCGGCTCTCAGTAGAACTAAGCTGCATAGTATTAAATTCTTAAAATAGAAAGCGATATTGAAATGGTACTTATGGATACTGTTTTTACCAGGAATAGCAGCGTCTTTTCTGTTCTTAAGGCGGTATTGTATGTTTCTGGCTATTGCGTCTACCTCATCTGCTGGTTTTCTTTCAGGCATCGTTTCACTTACCTGTTGGCATAACATTTGAAACATTCAAATTCAATTTGTTAAATTTCAAATAAAATTATATTGAATCATTTATTTTTGAAAATATTCACTAAAAACATTTACATGTACATGTTCCCTGTTATTTAAACGTATGTCTCGCATCAGTATTATTATCACATGCCCCGGAAAATTCAAGGCCCTACACAGAAAATATATTGTTCTATGTGACATTATATATTGGTGCTTTAAGAAAGACCAGCTGTGTAAACAACATATATGTAGTTTGTGATGGTCCGCACAGAAGAGATTATAGCATAGTATTGAAGTTAACAATAAACAGGTATTTCTTATTTCCAACATCAATGGCTGTGAGGCTTTAATGTTAGGTTCAGTGGATATTAAATTTGAGATGGGCGGGGATAATTGCATATTTCACTTGGGATAGGAGGGGTTACATGCATATCATATAGCAGTATTAGGAACATATTACATTTGCGATGGGGGGATTTAAATGCATATTAAATCTGAGATGGGCGGGGATAAGTGCATATAACATTTGGGATAGGATGGTTTAAACGCATATTATATGGCAGAATTAAGAATGCATGTTAATTCTGCCATATAATATATATGCATTAATGCATTTGAAGCCACAGGTAATCGTGTAATTAAGATATATGTTAATTATTTCTATACACTATAAGATGTTATATGGTCATATTCCTACTTTAGATCCAGATACAGATCCATTAGTATGTGTAAATTAATTCATCTAACCCAAACTGCGCATACATATACCATACTGAAACCATTGTAAGTGTTTTAAGTAAGCTTCACATGACGTATACTAATAACTTAATTACTTAAGTGCGTATTTATACCTCGAACTGCTTCTCTGTTTGGGAAATTCTTGTTGGATGTGAAACACAATCTTTGAATTCATCAGCTTTGACAGAGTGACAGTCGAACGTCAGGGCATGTACAACGGCGTTGTGGAGGTACTGATATTGTTCCTATAAAACAAAACAGCAGCATACAACTGTTGTAATGTTAAACCGTCAACTAATATGTATTCATATAACAAACAATCATTTCGATGCGTAAGCATAACTTATGCATCTGTTGGGTTCAAGCAGTCTTCATCAGTATTATTGCGTTTATTACTAATACTGCGTTTATTACTATGTTGCCAATGCGATGTTGTGCTATTGGGAATATATTATATTAGCAAAATGCACACTAATTGATGCAACAAATATATTAACTCAAAGATGTTTGAATCTAAATCAATTTGGGTCCAGAACTGAGTTGCTTGAGCAAATTGTCGACGACAGAAGCATGAACAGAGAGTAGCGATTATGTTTCTTGTTTTAATTAATATTGAGTTCTGCTCAACCCGGGGCTAGAGGGTGTGAGCGGTAGCTAGCATATTTAACTACCGTCTCAATCAAACCGAGACTGCAATATTTCGTATGTGTCGTTTTCGGCCTTTTCCAAAGGTCCATTATCATACTCTTTTTTAAAGTCATGTGTTAGAGTCAAATTAGACAACTGTACGTGTAAGGCTACACAACATCAAGATTCGTTTAATCAATCGAACTAAATTGGACACTTACTGCAGTGTGCACCATGTTTGCCCTCTGTCCCCTCATACTCATGACGCACCCGAATATGTCGACGGATTTTTCGGCCTTGCCTTCTTCTGCCAAAATGTCAAGACCTACATACGTGCCAGTTCGGCCTATCCCGGCACTAAAATTTATATATAAAAATCGAACATGACATGTAGTATTATTCAAGGACGACAGTCGACCACAAACACCATGGGAACAAAGTACAACTTAAAGATGAATAAAAACTAAATAAGACATCACAAACAAAAAAAGGGTTTTCAATAGGGCTACCGCCTTTGAACGGTCAGTGGCAAAAAAAAAGGCCGCTGGGGGGTTAAACCAGAATGTAGGGTGCATCAAAACCTACTCATACTCTATTGCCATCCATAAAAAACGGAACAGTGTAAATAGAGATATCCGCGCTACGTTATTACATGTATCTCTAATAAACAAGGCAGCATTATTAGGCAATATAAGTAAAACACATAAATGATCATGTATATATAATATAACAAAGCCTAGAAAGTAAGTACTCAATGACTTGGTAGAAGCCAGAACAACAAGAAAACAAACCATTAAAGGTACGACATGACAAGATTAAAGACAAACATCAAACACAACAGTCATATAAGGATTTAGGTAGACGTCATCATAGGGTCCACAATCCGTCCGGTCATCGCACAATCAAAGAAGAATATTGTCAAACTGTAAGGGGGTCAACCACTAAACATGCAGTGCATGATAAGATTAGATAAAAGGATCGAACAGAAAAAGTAGCATTCGATGAGGACAGTCAACCACAAGCACACACAGAAACACAGAACGACTTTAAAGATTAATAAAAGGCAAGATAAGACATCACAAACACACACGGGTTGGCAATAGGGGTACCGCCTTGGAACGGCCATAGGCAAAAAAAACGCTGGGGGTTTAAACCAGGTTCTAGGTAAATAAATATTAGTTGTTATATATCCTAATGAAACACCTTCTTTTGACGTAAAACATACATATCGACATTTTGTGTCACTTTCTTTCATCCTATTTGTTATATAAACACATGCTCAACAATGACTACTGTTAACATTCACACTGACTTACCTTCAGTGGACAAGTATAGGACCTTCCAGTTCTTTTGGTAAACGATGTCCTTTCTGTCGAAACTCTATCAGACTTGTGACGTCATCTGGCACACTTCTGTCTGGCCAGGCTGTGTAGTGAATATGGTATAGAGACCGCTTTTCGTTTTGCTGGAATAAGACAAACTGCTATTTACGATATGCTATATGGGTATGGTATTATTATGTTCAGTATTAGTATTTAACTATCTTGTTAATTCATAACGCATTAAACTCTATAGTTATTGAACAGTTGATATAAATGCATCTAGATAAACAAACACAAACATTTAAAAGCAGTTTAAATCCCTAGTTATATGAGTTATAAATGTAGATAAACCGTGTTGTGTTATATTATTATATCTATTGCGTTATAGAATATCCAACATTTGTATTTTGGTAAGAGTGTTATGTAGTGTAAACATAAATAGTCTATTTAAAATGTTTTTAAAACAAACGAAAACAAAATTAGTATTTTAAATGCTTACTTTAGATACTGTAAAACACTTGACCGTATATTCTGCGTAGATGTCCTCACTTTGACACATCACATGGATGTCACCGTAGCTAGTGCCTTGCCAGATGTCCGGCCAGTACTTTTCGCACTTCATTTTCTATGGTTAGATGCATATTTAACAAATAGTATGCGAAGTCGACATAACTCAAGTTTTTGAAAATAAATTCATACACAATATATTGAATGAACAAATACATATTTAGTGTTCCAAAAAGTCGTGTTCCCGTTGACATATTCAATCAAAGAAATATAAAAAAGATTGGACAGGGAAAATAGCATTCAAGGAGGACAGACAACTACGAAACACAGAAACAAACACCCAAACAGACAAACGAGAAGGCAAAAGTAATAATAAATGCAAACGACATCACAAACACAAAAGGGTTGACAATAGGGCGACCGCCTTGGAACGGTCAGTGGCAAAGGAGGTCATTCGGGGTTTAAACCGGTTCAAGTCGACCAACACTTTACGTTTCTTAAACGTGTTTGGACAATTTGAAGATCTCTCTGACTGGGATGTTCATGAACACCACGGTACACATTAATACACAGGAAAAAGGTTGTGATATGCTTCAAATATGTGTTATTTTCTTATAATGTGCACTTTGCTTTTCAATTTACATCATGCTATTTACATATAATTGTTTGTACCACATATATGTATAATGTTCATATGTGCCACAGGTGTAATATTTTAACATGAAACATATATGTGCTACATATGTGACACATGTGTATCATTTACATATATGCATTTCATATGAAACTACTATATATTAAGTAGATATCCCATTAGTATAGATTTTGCAGAATACTTTAGAAGTTAGTTAAACAGCCTGTTTAAGTTTCAATGTTATTAAGATGTTATTTATTTTCATATGCATTACACATTTGTTACTTTCATATGAAATACATATGTGGAAAACATAAGTGAGACAGTCATATGTAAAACAGATTTGAATTTCACACCTAGATATTTGTCTTGTGTACAATCATGATCATAAACTAGCTCCGATCGAATACACAAATGCACATGTCAATACAGTTTCGCATCCTACCTCCCTCTCCATGAGATTGGTCAACATGACGATTGTCTCTACATACCTCCCCCTCCATGAGATTGGTCAACATGACGATTGTCTCTACATACCTCCCCCTCCATGAGATTGGTCAACATGACGATTCTCTCTACCTACCTCCCCCTCCATGAGATTGGTCAACATGAAGATTGTCTCTACCTACCTCCCCCTCCATGAGTTTGGTCAACATGACGATTGTCTCTACCTACCTCCCCCTCCATGAGTTTGGTCAACATGACCATTGTCTCTACCTACCTCCCCCTCCATCAGATTGGTCAACATGACGATTGTCTCTACCTACCTCCCCTCCATGAGTTTGGTCAACATGACCATTGTCTCTACCTACCTCCCCCTCCATGAGATTGGTCAACATGACGATTGTCTCTACCTACCTCCCCCTCCATGAGATTGGTCAACATGACGATTGTCTCTACATACCCCCCCCTCCATGAGATTGGTCAGCATGACGATTGTCTCTACCTACCTCCCCCACCATGAGATTGGTCAACATGACGATTGTCTCTACCTACCTCCCCCTCCATGAGTTTGGTCAACATGACTATTGTCTCTACCTACCTCCCCCTCCATGAGATTGGTCAGCATGACGATTGTCTCTACATTCCTCCCCCTCAATGAGATTGGTCAACATGACGATTGTCTCTACCTACCTCCCCCTCCATGAGTTTGGTCAACATGACGATTGTCTCTACCTACCTCCCCCTCCATGAGATTGGTCAACATGACGATTGTCTCTACCTACCTCCCCCTCCATGAGATTGGTCAACATGACGATTGTCTCTACCTACCTCCTCCTCCATGAGATTGGTCAACATGACGATTGTCTCTACCTACCTCCCCCTCCATGAGATTGGTCAACATGACGATTGTCTCTACCTACCTCCCCCTCCATGAGTTTGGTCAACATGACGATTGTCTCTACCTACCTCCCCCTCCATGAGTTTGGTCAACATAACGATTGTCTCTACCTACCTCACCCTCCATGAGATTGGTCAACATGACGATTGTCTCTACCTACCGCCCCCTCCATGTCATTGGTCAACATGACGATTGTCTCTACATACCTCCCCCTCCATGAGATTGGTCAGCATGACGATTGTCTCTACCTACCTCCCCCTCCATGAGATTGGTCAACATGACGATTGTCTCTACATACCTCCCCCTCCATGAGGTTGGTCAACATGACGATTGTATCTACATACCTCCCCCTCCATGAGATTGGTCAGCATGACGATTGTCTCTACGTACCTCCCCCTGCATGAGATTGGTCAGCATGGCGATTGTCTCTACATACCTCCCCCTCCATGAGATTGGTCAGCATGACGATTGTCAATACCTACCTCCCCCTCCATGAGTTTGGTCAACATGACGATTGTCTCTACCTACCTCCCCCTCCATGAGTTTGGTCAACATGACGATTGTCTCTACCTACCTCCCCCTCCATGAGATTGGTCAACATGACGATTGTCTCTACCTACCGCCCCCTCCATGTGATTGGTCAACATGACGATTGTCTCTACATACCTCCCCCTCCATGAGATTGGTCAGCATGACGATTGTCTCTACCTACCTCCCCCTCCATGAGGTTGGTCAACATGACGATTGTCTCTACATACCCCCCTCCATGAGATTGGTCAGCATGACGATTGTCTCTACGTACCTCCCCCTCCATGAGATTGGTCAGCATGGCGATTGTCTCGACATACCTCCCCCTCCATGAGATTGGTCAGCATGACGATTGTCTCTACATACCTCCCCCTCCATGAGATTGGTCAACATGACGATTGTCTCTATCTACCTCCCCCTCTATTAGTTTGGTCAACATGACGATTGTCTCTACATACCTCCCCCTCCATGATATTTATAAGCATTACGATTGTCTCTACCTACCTCCCCCTCCATGAGATTGGTCAACATGACGATTGTCTCTACCTACCTCCCCCTCCATGAGATTGGTCAGCATGACGATTGTCTCTACCTACCTCCCCCTCCATGAGATTGGTCAGCATGACGATTGTCTCTACATACCTCCCCCTCCATGAGATTGGTCAACATGACGATTGTCTCTACCTACCTCCCCCTCCATTACTTTGGTCAACATGACGATTGTCTCTACCTACCTCCCCCTCCATGAGATTGGTCAGCATGACGATTGTCTCTACATACCTCCCCCTCCATGAGATTGGTCAACATGACGATTGTCTCTACCTACCTCCCCCTCCATGAGATTGGTCAGCATGACGATTGTCTCTACCTACCTCCCCCTCCATGAGATTGGTCAACATGACGATTGTCTCTACCTACCTCCCCCTCCATTAGTTTGGTCAGCATGACAATTGTCTCTACCTACCTCCCCCTCCATGAGATTGGTCAACATGACGATTGTCTCTACCTACCTCACCCTCCATGAGATTGGTCAGCATGACGATTGTCTCTACCTACCTCCCCCTCAATGAGATTGGTCAGCATGACGAGTGACTCTACATACCTCCCCCTCCATGAGATTGGTCAGCATGACGATTGTCTCTACCTACCTCCCCCTCCATGAGATTGCTCAGCATGACGATTGTCTCTACCTACCTCCCCCTCCATGAGATTGGTCAGCATGACGATTGTCTCTAGCTACCTCCCCCTCCATGAGATTGGTCAACATGACGATTGTCTCTACCTACCTCCCCCTCCATTAGTTTGGTCAGCATGACAATTGTCTCTACATACCTCCCCCTCCATGAGATTGGTCAGCATGACGATTGTCTCTACATACCTCCCCCTCAATGAGATTGGTCAACTTGACGATTGTCTCTACATACCTCCCCCTCCATGAGATTGGTCAGCATGACGATTGTCTCTACCTACCTCCCCCTCCATGAGATTGGTCAACATGACGATTGTCTCTCCATACATCCCCCTCCATGAGATTGGTCAACATGACGATTGTCTCTACCTACCTCCCCCTCCATGAGATTGGTCAACATGACGATTGTCTCTACCTACCTCCCCCTCCATGAGATTGGTCAGCATGACGATTGTCTCTACATACCTCCCCCATCCATGAGATTGGTCAACATGACGAGTGTCTATACATACCTCCCCCTCCATGAGATTGATAAGCATGACGATTGTCTCTACATACCTCCCCCTCCATGAGATTGGTCAACATGACGATTGTCTCTACATACCTCCCCCTCCATGAGATTGCTCAACATGACGATTGTCTCTACATACCTCCCCCTCCATGAGATTGGTCGGCATGACGAGTGTCTCTACCTACCTCTCCCTCCATGAGATTGGTCAGCATGACGATTGTCTCTACCTACCTCCCCCTCCATGAGATTGGTCAACATGACGATTGTCTCTACCTACCTCCCCTCCATTAGTTTGGTCAACATGACGATTGTCTCTACCTACCTCCCCCTCCATTAGTTTGGTCAGCATGACGATTGTCTCTACATACCTCCCCCTCCATGGGATTGGTCAGCACGACGATTGTCTCTACATACCATCCCCTCCATGAGTTTGGTCAGCATGACGATTGTCTCTACATACCTCCCACTCCATTAGTTTGGTCAACATGACGATTGTCTCTACCTACCTCCCCCCTCCATGAGATTGGTCAGCATGACGATTGTCTCTACATACCTCCCCCTCCATGAGTTTGCTCAACATGACGATTGTCTCTACATACCTCCCCCTCCATGAGATTGGTCGGCATGACGAGTGTCTCTACCTACCTCTCCCTCCATGAGATTGGTCAGCATGACGATTGTCTCTACCTACCTCCCCCTCCATGAGATTGGTCAACATGACGATTGTCTCTACCTACCTCCCCTCCATTAGTTTGGTCAACATGACGATTGTCTCTACCTACCTCCCCCTCCATTAGTTTGGTCAGCATGACGATTGTCTCTACATACCTCCCCCTCCATGGGATTGGTCAGCACGACGATTGTCTCTACATACCATCCCCTCCATGAGTTTGGTCAGCATGACGATTGTCTCTACATACCTCCCACTCCATTAATTTGGTCGGCATGACGAGTGTCTCTACCTACCTCTCCCTCCATGAGATTGGTCAGCATGACGATTGTCTCTACCTACCTCCCCCTCCATGAGATTGGTCAACATGACGATTGTATCTACCTACCTCCCCTCCATTAGTTTGGTCAACATGACGATTGTCTCTACCTACCTCCCCCTCCATTAGTTTGGTCAGCATGACGATTGTCTCTACATACCTCCCCCTCCATGGGATTGGTCAGCACGACGATTGTCTCTACATACCATCCCCTCCATGAGTTTGGTCAGCATGACGATTGTCTCTACATACCTCCCACTCCATTAGTTTGGTCAACATGACGATTGTCTCTACCTACCTCCCCCCTCCATGAGATTGGTCAGCATGACGATTGTCTCTACATACCTCCCCCTCCATGAGATTGGTCAACATGACGATTGTCTCTACCTACCTCCCCCTCCATGAGATTGGTCAGCATGACGATTGTCTCTACATACCTCCCCCTCCATGAGATTGGTCAACATGACGATTGTCTCTACCTACCTCCCCCTCCATGAGATTGGTCAACATGACGATTGTCTCTACATACCTCCCCCTCCATGAAATTGCTCAACATGACGATTGTCTCTACATACCTCCCCCTCCATGAGATTGGTCGGCATGACGAGTGTCTCTACCTACCTCTCCCTCCATGAGATTGGTCAGCATGACGATTGTCTCTACCTACCTCCCCCTCCATGAGATTGGTCAACATGACGATTGTCTCTACCTACCTCCCCTCCATTAGTTTGGTCAACATGACGATTGTCTCTACCTACCTCCCCCTCCATTAGTTTGGTCAGCATGACGATTGTCTCTACATACCTCCCCCTCCATGGGATTGGTCAGCACGACGATTGTCTCTACATACCATCCCCTCCATGAGTTTGGTCAGCATGACGATTGTCTCTACATACCTCCCACTCCATTAGTTTGGTCAACATGACGATTGTCTCTACCTACCTCCCCCCTCCATGAGATTGGTCAGCATGACGATTGTCTCTACATACCTCCCCCTCCATGAGATTGGTCAACATGACGATTGTCTCTACCTACCTCCCCCTCCATGAGATTGGTCAGCATGACGATTGTCTCTACATATCTCCCCCTCCATGAGATTGGTCAACATGACGATTGTCTCTACATACCTCCCCCTCCATGAGATTGATAAGCATAACGATTGTCTCTACATACCTCCCCCTCCATTAGTTTGGTAAACATGACGATTGTCTCTACATACCTCCCCCTCCATGAGATTGATAAGCATGACGATTGTCTCTACATACCTCCCAATCCATGAGATTGGTCAACATGACGATTGTCTCTACATACCTCCCCCTCCATGAGATTGGTCGGCATGACGAGTGTCTCTACATACCTCCCCTCCATGAGATTGGTCAACATGACGAGTGTCTCTACATACCTCCCCCTCCATGAGATTGATAAGCATGACGATTGTCTCTACCTACCTCTCCCTCCATGAGATTGGTCAACATAACGATTGCCTCTACCTACCTCCCCCTCCGTGAGATTGGTCAACATGACGATTATCTCTACATACCTCCACCTCCATGAGATTGGTCAACATGACGATTGTCTCTACCTACCTCCCCCTCCATGAGTTTGGTCAGCATGACGATTGTCTCTACATACCTCCCACTCCATGAGATTGGTCAACATGACGATTGTCTCTACATACCTCCCCCTCCATGAGATTGGTCAACATGACGATTGTCTCTACATACCTCCCCGTCCATGAGATTGGTCAACATGACGATTGTCTCTACATACCTCCCCCTCCATGAGATTGGTCAGCATGACGATTGTCTCTACATACCTCCCCCTCCATGAGATTGGTCAGCTCGACGATTGTCTCTACCTACCTTCCCCTCCATGAGATTGGTCATCATGACGATTGTCTCTACATACCTCCCCCTCCATGAGATTGGTCAACATGACGATTGTCTCTACATACCTCCCCCTCCATGTGATTGGTCAGCATGACGATTGTCTCTACATACCTCCCCCTCCATGAGATTGGTCAGCTCGACGATTGTCTCTACCTACCTCCCCCTCCATGAGATTGGTCAACATGACGATTGTCTCTACATACCTCCCCTCCATGAGATTGGTCAGCATGACGATTGTCTCTACATACCTCCCCCTCCATGAGATTGGTCAGCTCGACGATTGTCTCTACCTACCTCCCCCTCCATGAGATTGGTCAACATGACGATTGTCTCTACATACCTCCCCCTCCATGAGATTGGTCTACATGACGATTGTCTCTACCTTCCTCCCCCTCCATGAGATTGGTCAACATGACGATTGTCTTTTCCTACCTCCCCCTACATGAGTTTGGTCAGCATGACGATTGTCTCTACCTACCTTCCCCTCCATGAGATTAGTCAGCATGACTATTGTTTTTACATACCTCCCTCTCCATGAGATTGGTCAGCATGATGATTGTCTCTACATACCTCCCCCTCCATGAGATTGGTCAACATGACGATTGTCTCTACCTACCTCCCCTCCATGAGATTGGTCAACATGACGATTGTCTCTACCTACCACCCCCTCCATGAGATTGATCAGCATGACGATTGTCTCTACATACCTCCCCCTCCATGAGATTGGTCAGCTCGACGATTGTCTCTACCTACCTCCCCCTCCATGAGATTGGTCAACATGACGAATGTCTCTACCTACCTCACCCTCCAT
The DNA here is from genome assembly GCA_037043455.1 of Cyrtodaria siliqua. Taxonomy (NCBI): domain Eukaryota; kingdom Metazoa; phylum Mollusca; class Bivalvia; order Adapedonta; family Hiatellidae; genus Cyrtodaria; species Cyrtodaria siliqua. The sequence continues at coordinate 202,587 of JAWPHD010002469.1, forward strand.
GAGATTGGTCGACATGACGATTGTCTCTACATACCTCCCCCTCCATGAGATTGATCAGCATGACGATTGTCTCTACCTACCTCCCCCTCCATGAGATCGGTCAACATGACGATTGTCTCTACCTACCCCCCCCCCCTCCATGAGATTGTTCACGTGACAATTGTCTCTACTTACCTGCCCCTCCATGATATTGGTCCACATGACGATTGACTCTACCTACCTCCCCCTCCATGAGATTGTTCACTATACAATTGTCTCTACCTACCTTCCCCTCCATGATATTGGTCAGCATGACGATTGTCTCTACCTACCTCCCCCTCCATGAGATTGGTCAGCATGACACTTGTCTCTACCTACCCCCCCCCCCTCCATGAGATTGGTCAACATGACAATTGTCTCTACCTACCTCCCCCTCCATGATATTGGTCAGCATGACGATTGTCTCTACCTACCTCCCCCTCCATGAGATTGGTCAGCATGACACTTGTCTCTACCTACCCCCCCCTCCATGAGATTGGTCAACATGACGAGTGTCTCTACATACCTCCCCCTCCATGAGATTGATAAGCATGACGATTGTCACTACCTACCTCCCCCTCCATGAGATTGGTCAACATAACGATTGCCTCTACCTACCTCCCCCTCAGTGAGATTGGTCAACATGACGATTGTCTCTACATACCTCCACCTCCATGAGATTGGTCAACATGCCGATTGTCTCTACCTACCTCCCCCTCCATGAGTTTGGTCAGCATGACGATTGTCTCTACATACCTCCCACTCCATGAGATTGGTCAACATGACGATTGTCTCTACATACCTCCCCCTCCATGAGATTGGTCAACATGACGATTGTCTCTACATACCTCCCCGTCCATGAGATTGGTCAACATGACGATTGTCTCTACCTACCTCCCCCTCCATGAGATTGGTCAGCATGACACTTGTCTCTACCTACCCCCCCCCTCCATGAGATTGGTCAACATGACGAGTGTCTCTACATACCTCCCCCTCCATGAGATTGATAAGCATGACGATTGTCTCTACCTACCTCCCCCTCCATGAGATTGGTCAACATAACGATTGCCTCTACCTACCTCCCCCTCCGTGAGATTGGTCAACATGACGATTGTCTCTACATACCTCCACCTCCATGAGATTGGTCAACATGACGATTGTCTCTACCTACCTCCCCCTCCATGAGTTTGGTCAGCATGACGATTGTCTCTACCTACCTCCCCCTCCATGAGATTGGTCAGCATGACACTTGTCTCTACCTACCCCCCCCCCCCTCCATGAGATTGGTCAACATGACGAGTGTCTCTACATACCTCCCCCTCCATGAGATTGATAAGCATGACGATTGTCTCTACCTACCTCCCCCTCCATGAGATTGGTCAACATAACGATTGCCTCTACCTACCTCCCCCTCAGTGAGATTGGTCAACATGACGATTGTCTCTACATACCTCCACCTCCATGAGATTGGTCAACATGCCGATTGTCTCTACCTACCTCCCCCTCCATGAGTTTGGTCAGCATGACGATTGTCTCTACATACCTCCCACTCCATGAGATTGGTCAACATGACGATTGTCTCTACATACCTCCCCCTCCATGAGATTGGTCAACATGACGATTGTCTCTACATACCTCCCCGTCCATGAGATTGGTCAACATGACGATTGTCTCTACCTACCTCCCCCTCCATGAGATTGGTCAGCATGACACTTGTCTCTACCTACCCCCCCCCCCCCTCCATGAGATTGGTCAACATGACGAGTGTCTCTACATACCTCCCCCTCCATGAGATTGATAAGCATGACGATTGTCTCTACCTACCTCCCCCTCTATGAGATTGGTCAACATAACGATTGCCTCTACCTACCTCCCCCTCCGTGAGATTGGTCAACATGACGATTGTCTCTACATACCTCCACCTCCATGAGATTGGTCAACATGACGATTGTCTCTACCTACCTCCCCCTCCATGAGTTTGGTCAGCATGACGATTGTCTCTACATACCTCCCACTCCATGAGATTGGTCAACATGACGATTGTCTCTACATATACCTCCCCCTCCATGAGATTGGTCAACATGACGATTGTCTCTACATACCTCACCCGTCCATGAGATTGGTCAACATGACGATTGTCTCTACATACCTCCCCCTCCATGAGATTGGTCAGCATGACGATTGTCTCTACATACCTCCCCCTCCATGAGATTGGTCAGCTCGACGATTGTCTCTACCTACCTCCCCCTCCATGAGATTGGTCATCATGACGATTGTCTCTACATACCTCCCCCTCCATGAGATTGGTCAACATGACGATTGTCTCTACATACCTCCCCCTCCATGTGATTGGTCAGCATGACGATTGTCTCTACATACCTCCCCCTCCATGAGATTGGTCAGCTCGACGATTGTCTCTACCTACCTCCCCCTCCATGAGATTGGTCAACATGACGATTGTCTCTATATACCTCCCCTCCATGAGATTGGTCAGCATGACGATTGTCTCTACATACCTCCCCCTCCATGAGATTGGTCAGCTCGACGATTGTCTACCTACCTCCCCCTCCATGAGATTGGTCAACATGACGATTGTCTCTACATACCTCCCCCTCCATGAGATTGGTCTACATGACGATTGTCTCTACCTTCCTCCCCCTCCATGAGATTGGTCAACATGACGATTGTCTTTACCTACCTCCCCCTCCATGAGTTTGGTCAGCATGACGATTGTCTCTACCTACCTTCCCCTCCATGAGATTAGTCAGCATGACTATTGTTTTTACATACCTCCCTCTCCATGAGATTGGTCAGCATGATGATTGTCTCTACATACCTCCCCCTCCATGAGATTGGTCAACATGACGATTGTCTCTACCTACCTCCCTCCATGAGATTTGTCAACATGACGATTGTCTCTACCTACCACCCCTCCATGAGATTGATCAGCATGACGATTGTCTCTACATACCTCCCCCTCCATGAGATTGGTCAGCTCGACGATTGTCTCTACCTACCTCCCCCTCCATGAGATTGGTCAACATGACGAATGTCTCTACCTACCTCACCCTCCATGAGATTGGTCGACATGACGATTGTCTCTACATACCTCCCCCTCCATGAGATTGATCAGCATGACGATTGTCTCTACCTACCTCCCCCTCCATGAGTTTGGTCAGCATGACAATTGTCTCTACCTACCTCCCCTTCCATGAGATTGGTCAACATGACGATTGTCTCTACCTACCCCCCCCCCCTCCATGAGATTGTTCACGTGACAATTGTCTCTACTTACCTGCCCCTCCAATATATTGGTCAACATGACGATTGACTCTACCTACCTCCCCCTCCATGAGATTGTTCACTATACAATTGTCTCTACCTACCTTCCCCTCCATGATATTGGTCAGCATGACGATTTTCTCTACCTACCTCCCCCTCCATGAGATTGGTCAGCATGACACTTGTCTCTACCTACCCCCCCCCTCCATGAGATTGGTCAACATGACAATTGTCTCTACCTACCTCCCCCTCCATGAGATTGGTCAACATGACGATTGTCTCTACCTACCCCCCTCCTTCCATGAGATTGTTCACGTGACAATTATCTCTACCTACCTGCCCCTCCATGATATTGGTCAACATGACGATTGTCTCTACCTACCTCCCCCTCCATGAGATTGTTCACGTGACAATTGTCTCTACCTACCTCCCCCTCCATTAGATTGGTCAGCATGACGATTGTCTCTACCTACCTCCCCCTCCATGCGATTGGTCAACATGACGATTGTCTCTACCTACCTCCCTCTCCATGAGTTTGGTCAACATGACGATTGTCTCTACCTACTTCCCCCTCCATGAGTTTGGTCAACATGACGATTGTCTCTACCTACCTCCCCTCCATGAGATTGGTCAACATGACGATTGTCTCTACCTACCTCCCCCTCCATGAGATTGGTCAACATGACGATTGTCTCTACCTACCTCACCTCCATGAGATTGGTCAACATGAAGATTGTCCCTACCTACCTCCCCCTCCATTAGATTGGTCAGCATGACGATTGTCTCTACCTACCTCCCCCTCCATGAGATTGGTCAACATAACGATTGTCTCTACCTACCTCCCCCTCCATGATATTGATGATCATGACGATTGTCTCTACCTACCTTGCCCCCATGAGATAAATCAGCATGACGATTTACCCTACCTACCTCCCCCTACATGAGATTGGTCAACATGACGATCGTCTCTACCTACCTCCCTCTCCATGAGATTGGTCAACATGACGATTGTCTCTACCTTCTCCTGCCACACCATTCTCCAGAATGTGACGAAATTCCCCATGTGTTGGCTTGTAGGGCCTTAGTGTGGTAAAAACACATTTGTCTATACTATATTTATTTTATCAAGCGTGTTCATATTAAATGGCATATAACGACGCATACGCATGGTAAATGCATATATATTTATCAATGGAAACAATAATACGTATTATTATGATATTTAGATATTGTTGTGCTGCATGAATCAATTCATGGTTATGGGGCCATTGATAATAAGACAATTTAATACAATCAATAACATAAATGTATCATACCATAGTCTTCAGTATATTTCTCAACACCAAACTGAATATTTACTTATCCTAGTGTAATCAGATAATATTGAATTTGAAAAAGGAATATTGTTTTATAAGAAAAATATGTTTGTGTTATGGCCCCTGAACGTTTCCAGGGAAAATAAGTCAATACTAGTTAAGACATATTGTTTTTTTAAATGATTGTTTAAACCTGTCCCTAGCATGGTTTTGAATGAACATACGTATTGTTAGGTTCGTTTATTTAATAAGGTATTATTAATGTTTTAATTGTTCGTTTAATAATTGTTTGACGATATGTGTAATACTTGCAATTTTAAAAACAACACCTATATTTGAAGAAAATTAAAATTATGCAATATTTACCTAAAGACGCGATGTAGGCATTTGTTTTATTGTAACCCTGTAATATAAAGAATATAATAAATTTAATAAATATTATTAAATTACATGTTTAAACGTAACGTGTCAAGCAAGGACATGCATTCGAATCTAGTAATAATAATCAATGCAAAATGTAATTAATGCAAAAAGATTCGACCATGAACACAAATACACAATAGTAGTATGGTTGGTGAAATGTCGTTTGATGAATGTAAACACATTGAAAATAATTGGGGGCGGAGCGATACCATACTCTAACTTTCAATAAAAGCTAAGGTTATTTTGACAGTGTCCATAATTTCATCATACTAGACAACAGATAGAGCCTTCTCATCGCTTTGATTATTCAAAAAGCTCGATTAGCTACACTCATCTCGGTGTTTAAATGAGCCAACTTTCTTAGACCAGATTTTAGTGCACCCTAGAACCTGGTTTAGAATACCAGCGGCCTTTTTTGCCACTGAAGGTTTCAAGGCGGTAGCACTATTGTCAACCTTTTTTGTGTTTGTGACGTTATATGCCTTTATTCATTATAACATTGACATTCATGTTTGACGTTTTGCGTGTTGTTTTTAGTTTTACTGTGTTCTGTGAAAGCTGCATTTCCTGTCCGACTTTTATACTAATTTCTATATTTTACTTGTGTTTGTTAATTTTCCAAACTACTTGTTTGAGAACACATAGTACGTACGTCTATGTAACTTGCGTTGATAAAATCTGAGTCGCCAACTGTGAGTGTAACTCTAGAGACGTCATCTAAAATATCAATATAATATGTATTTCGGTATAATCCTGAATATATATTAATATATATATAAATATATATTTGCACGAATCGCCAAAGGTTTTAGGAATATGATGTGGACCAAATAACGGACAGGAATAATAATGGAACATCTTAATATTACAATAATGTACATGGCTTAATTGATATCAACCATAATATCATCTTAGTTGATTGAGATTGACAATGTACACTGCCATTGACCTGGGCCATTCATGGTATGTGTAATTAAATGTGTATACAATATAAATAAGTGTAAAACATGTAATATCAGACATATGAAGTCATAAACCGGCTGTTTTGAATTATGAATGGAAACTGGACTTTTAGCAGACAGTCAGGTCAATAGCATATTGCACAGTCTCATAACTTAGTACAATGTATCGAACTATCTTAGTGAAACAACGTGTTTTTGGTTGACCGTGTTCTGTGAAAGCTACATTTCCTGTTTAATGTAGATGTAAGTTATCATCTTGATATCGATTAATTACATTTTAAGAAAACACACATGTTGCATTTGATTCACGTATGCAATAATTTGACGTTAGGCGCGAAATAATAGAGAACGTAACAATGATACTGGTATTAAGTAACACAGTTTTGAATTTACTCCCAATTGTATTCGAAACATACATGGATATATTCCTCTGTATCGGTTCTTAGGTCTATTTGCTGGTTTACACGCCTCGTTATACGGTCTTGTAAGTCCTTGTAGCAGTTTCTGTGATGGAACATATTAAAACTTAAAGGTTGTATTATGCATTATAATTTCCGATATATAATAACAGTTAGAATGACTTTTATATCTGTATTGTTTCCATTGTATTGTGTTTGTTTGGGATAGACAAGTACATGTATATGCAGATTTTAGAAAAAAAGTAAAGTAGCTGGGTTTATTTCAGCGTAATTATAAATAATGCATGCATGATCTACTTACTCTCCATATTTAATTGCACATATATTGATGAAAGAAAATATATTATTTGTAATAAGCTTGAAGATGAGTATCATTTTATTTTAGAATGTTCTTTATTGAGAGACATACGTAAAATACAATAAAAAGGTATTTTTGGACAAGACCAAGTATATTTAAGCTAAAGCAGCTATTTAGTAGCGAAAATGAAAATGTCATCAGAAAGTAAAGAAACAGAATATTTGACCATATAATGAAAATGTCATCAGAAATTTAAGTATGTTTATCTTCAAATGTTTTGAAGTAAAGAAACAGATTATTTAACCATATATTGAAAATCTTCTTAATCCATAATGTAACTTTTTCTTATATTTGGTTATCATATAAAAAATAAATTATGCATGTTATTGAAGTCGAATATAATTGTAAATATGTAGATAATTACATTTACAACATTAAAGTGTTATAACTACAGTTGTTTTATATTAAACTTATTTTGAATGGTGTCATTTGTTAACAAATATAGCTAACATAAATACTATTTACAGCCGTTAATTGCCCAGGTGGCAGTGCCGTACGGATGCAATGAGCGCGTTAGGTATGGACTGACCAAATCACCATCCTGCTGCATTTGTGGGGCACTATCAGTTTGGGATTGTTATATTAATTATGTTCGAAATGTTTTGCAACACTTTGTAACATCACAATATTATCACCTTTCCATTATTTGTATTAATTAGGAATACAGATAATATAGTATTACGTTTATAATAGAATAATGTTCATGTAAATACTTCTGTAAATATGTTTATTGCTATGTCATATGTTCTATGTAAATATGCATTTGTAGTATCTCTCGGGCATATGACCTATTGACCTATTAGTCTTCTTCTTCTTCTATATTACGGTATATGTGTTAGAGTCAAAACGCGTTAATGTACGACCCCGTTTACTTATTCGAGTTTTGTATACACCGAAGTTTTCGGTCAAGTGATAAAACGACGCGTATATGTGTGTAACAGTACCAAATAACATTATTTTGAACATTACCGCAAACACAGAAATTACCTGAAATTCCTTTTCAAAATCTGTTTTTTGGTCAACATATTTCTGCAGTTGATCAAGTTGGATCCTACTTCTCTTCAATCCAGCGATATTGTAATACGTGTCAGTCATCGGATCATTCGATTCTACAAAATAAATGCAAATACGTCTACAACAAATTCTTCTTTAAAAGTATATTGTGTTAACTTAATTTAATTTGCTGAAAACGTGTATGTGCTTAACATGCACCAGTTTGTTTCAATGTGATTTTAAGTCAAACCAGTAATAGTGATTCCTTGTCCGGGATAGTAAAACCGCAGCGTCTAAAATGTTCTCGCCTCTCACCGCTGCGTGTTCGAATCCCACTGGGAGATAGATTTGTCAAATGAGAAAGTGTCGATTCTTACGGATAGAGGGAGCTATACAGTACTGTTTCTACCCCGGAAAATGGGGTGGTTTGCCTCTACCACAAAAAATCGACTGTCATATACATGTATGGCCTAACTTGTGCTAAAAGTGACGCAAAACACAATTTAAACAAGCAAATATCATACGAGTAAAATAGTTACTTCTGCAAATCCATTGAGTACTGGTTTGGTGACTTTAAAGGTTCTTGCGTTTTTATATTGATATATACATGGTCATAATTGAGTTTGACTTATATTACATATTTTGCTTCATAGTTTGTTAGAGGCTATAGCCTGGCCTGGCGTTATTATGTATACTGTCCCGTTTAATCGTAATAACATTAGAGCAAGAGTAGGGCTTTTAGCAGTGTTTAATCATTGTTAGAGAACGTGGAACTCAAGTATCTGCCAGTTGCTATATGCTGCTCATACCTTTGCTAAAAAAAGAGTATGATAATGTACCTTTGGAAACGGCCGAAAACGACACATACGAAATATTGCAGTCTCGGTTTGATTGAGACTGTTCATGGGCGGTAGTGAAATATGCTAGCTTCCGCTCACGCCCTTTAGCAAGTTAAACAATTATGATGTTTAAATGGCTTGATGAGCCAAAACATGTCTAAGAGAGCAAACATACAACAGTTGGCATGGAATCAAGACGTCGTCTTAAATGGTGGGTTGGGACACGGTGAATAAAACATGATAAGAAAATGACAACATTGCATTATACAACCTATGGATGAGAAGTGCAGATGTATTTCGGGCGATTGCAGCACAAAGCAAGTTTTTATTTGTATTGCGTTATATTTGGTTTGGAAGTAATTTATTGAGTATGCCAAACTCAGTAATTCAAACCGAACCATTCAGCTGTTCTAGATTATGTCAAACAAACCCTATATGTTTGATGTAATCATTTAAAATGAAAATATTAATGCACGGCCCAACATTAAAGTGGAGGTAGGCACAACGTATGAAATATGCACTGACGTACCATTTACAACATCAGTCGTTAATGAATCTTCATCCACCTCTTCCACTATATCGTCAACATCTACATCGGTCTCCTGATCGTACGGCGACGACAGACGGATAGTAAGTTGTGGTGTTTGGCTGCTTGGATTAGTTGATACGATGTGTAATGGCACATCGTTGTTCCTCCTCACTTTGTTTGGAACCGCATAAATATAACCTGTACACGAATAAACTGCGTTTTATCATTGTGTGCGATAATAGGATAATGCTTTATATTTTATTATATTGTACTACATGTAGGATGCTACCAAATACAGCTTTACAGAAATTATGAATATTCCATTCTGTGATAATCTATATATTATGTATCAAATATCAGTTACTTATTAATACTCATCTTACACACTCATTGATTTCGATACAGTCATCGTCATTTAATTACCTGTCTCCATGTTAGTGTCATTCACTAGGCTTGGGGTTGGGATAGTTTGGTTCATGTTGACTCCTGGCAGAGATCTCTTTCTGAACAGAAAGTAAAGGATAATTTAAACTAATATTATCTGTAAGACTATATTGTTGTATTTATTACAGTATTTCAATAAAGGATTAATTTATTTTCACTGTCCCGTTTTATTGGGATGACAATAGGTAAGATGGAGATTTGGTGTACCCTAAAACCGGGTTTAAACCCTCAGTGGTCTTTTTGTCACTGAACACTTTAAGGCGGTAACCCTATTGTCATGCATTTTATGTTTGTAGCGTTGCGTAATGTGCTTCTGTATTTTCCTTACGATTGTTCTTTGTTGTGTATGCGTGGTTATGGATGACTTTGTTCTGTGAATGCTACATTTCCTGTTCGTCTTTTTGTACCTATGTCTACATTTTAAGTGTAATAGACTCTCTGGTATTTAAAATATTAAGAAAATACATACCTGCGTTTTACACAAATAAAGGCACATACAGCACACATAACGATGAGCACAAACACAGCACCTCCAGTTGCTCCGACTATTATAGACACCGGTACTTCTTCTGTTACCGTGTGTTGTGTAGGTGCTGTAATGTTTTATTACCCATTATTTCAGACATAATTTACAATAAAATGTCATAAAAGGTTAAATTCCGATCCAGAAAAAAGGCTTTTATAACAGTAAAATAATGTAAATTTTCTAATTAATGTGATGTATTTTATTTCGATCAGTGCATTTACAGGTACATTTTTGTTTACTCTATCTTTCGTAATGTGTGCACAAACTTGTTAAGAATCAGAATGTTCTATGTTGCGGAGTAGTTTGATTGATATGTAGGGAGTGCCATCATTAAAACGTGAGTTTTTCATCTGTTTGATTTATTTGAGTACATTAGTTAAATACATGTATACAACCACTTACATGCAATGCTTGTATCGTTTGCATTGGTGCACATTGGACCCTCGAATCCCGTGGAGCATCCAAATATACACCCACCTTCACTGTTACACACTGACGAACCATTCTCGTGGTTGTTACAATTGATATTGCATGGTTTGTCACATGATATGCCATAGTGTGTGGGGTCGCAATGGATGCAGTCTCCATCATCGTTGTTACAGTTCCTACTAGAGCAACTACTAGAGCAAGAGTTGTTACATAGCTCTCCCCAGTAACCCTCAGAACAGCCTATGAAGCAAGCTCCAGTCGTTTGATTACATTTACTTAATATATTAACCTGGCTGAGACAGTTCATATTACACTTATTTTCGCAAAAGTCACCGAAGTAATTGGGTTTACATTCGTCACATTTATAAGTAACTTGGTCGTATTTTGTACATGTATCAGGACATGGACTTTTACAATGTGTTCCAGTCCACCCTTCTTTGCAACCTTGGTCGCATACGCCATATACATCCCTACATACTGCTGTTAAACAGTGTTCGGGGCATGCCACGCACGAACTACCGGAGAGATATGTACTGCCAGGACACGCTGCGCATTTACCTGGTTCTTGATAACACGGCTTACAGGTGCTATCCGCATCCATGTAGTAATCATCTATACATCCTTTATTGCAGGCACCGGTACCTATATCGCATGTATTGTCCTTACAACCCCCAGGACACCAATTTGCACAATACGTACCCCATCTGCCTTCTGGACAGGAATCACAAACATATGAAGAACATGTTTTACATCTAAGATCACACGAAGTGCAGAAATACCAATTCGTATTGTAAGGGGTCAGGTAATATCCAGTTGGCATTCATTGCATGTGTAGCTACCTGAACATTTCTTACAGTTGTTAATACAGTTGTAGCACAAACTACAACTATCACCACACACTGTTCCGTAATATCCAGGTTTACATTCAGATTCAGAGCAGTGTGATGAGTCTGTACACGTACGACATCCTGGATGGCATGGGTAGCAATATGCATAATTGGATGAGGCAACGTATTGATAAAATGAATCGTCACACACGTCGCAGTACCAAGCGCCTGAACACAAGCGGCAGTTAGCTGAACATGGAGAACAGATGCCATTCATGTGTTTGAAATATCCGACATTACACTCTACACAGGTACCATCGCCATTGCATGTAAAACAATTGACGTCCTCACATGTTGAAGCAGCATTGAGATACACTGGAATACATAATTATATAAACGACATACCTATAAAACAATCGAATTTATTTTTATTTTTATTACTAATGTCATTGATCAAACTTTGCCTCGTGTCACAACAGTTTAAATTGATTCAACAATTTAAATTACTCTCAAAAAAGAAAAAAACTAAACATTTCTGAAAAAACATCTCCAAGAGCCTTTGATTTGTTATACAGCCGTACCCTTTGATTTAATAGCTATTATTATAAATCAGATTGTTATTGACAAATAAACAAGGTATATATATGGTGGTAGGAGCTATAGCAAAGTTTGATTGCATCGGACACAATAATGACAATATAGACAACGTGACTTCACCTTTAATTTGTTTTTATTCCAAGAAGTGATAAAGCATATTGACTTAATCAAATGCATGCTCGGTAGCGCAGTTGATAAGGCCTTAGAATTAGAGCTCCAAACATATGCCTCGCGTTGGTTCGATCCCATACGGAGACATGTCTGATGGAAATATCCATCATTTATCTCATATCCCTGTGAGGTTGATGTTCAAATATGCAATGTAACTAATAGTATGTGTTAACGGGACGTACGCCCTTTATTTATATAAAATGAAAATTAAACTGAAACGCGTAACACGGGTATTGATTGTCAAGTTCGTTTTTAAATAGATTTTTTGCGGATATTTGTAAATAATATTTTATTTCCATTATTTGTCCAATAATCAATTTTATGTTATATCCTGAACAATATGGATCAATGTATTTTTCTACAGAAACGGTAAATGGAAAAAAGTAGCATTATTTTACTGCAAAATGGTTTTTATAGGTAAGGGAAGGGTACATTTAATACAGATGTGATTATCTTATCGCATGACACCAGCTATCATTATTAACAAAAGGTAAAACAATCGTATACCATATATTGTATTTAAAGAGAATGAGGTACTTACCAACAACCATTATAACGACAAGGTATACAAACAGTCTGGCCATCTTTGACTCCACACCAGAATTATCTCGCGAATGACCTTAAACAACAGAATTAAGAAATTCATCATAATAAGGTTTTGTTTAGATTTATTATGAATACTATAATTATATCAGGGAAAAATAGGATTGTGTACATTTTGCGGAGACATTTAAATGCCTGTGTTAGTCACTGCACTTCATATGCATACAGTATCACTGTTTTTTATACCTTCATGTATTATGTTGAATTATGTCTTATGAAGCAGGTATAATTAATATTAACAGTATTCATTGTAAGCGGAAATACAAGACTAGAGTTAAGTTACCTAATATAATTACTGTCAATTATATATTAATATGATTTACAGTCCAATTCAATTACCTTATAGTAAGATAATGAATGTTAAAGTCTATGTGTGTTGTCTCTTTCATTGCATTTTCCAGTCCTTGTTTGCAGTACAGTGCGGACCTACGATGCCATTGCGTTCGGAGGCTGCGGTTTCTATAGGACCCTATATCTCATTTTTTAATAAACCATATTGAGTTATTGATTAACATATTTGTTGTTTTTGTTAATTCAAATATTAATTTACTCAAATCTATCATTTCATTTTCTTTTCAAAACACACAATTAAACAATGCTGTGTGACGTGAATGTTATTTATCGACCTTAATCGATGTTTTGATTTCATAATATTTCAAGATGGTTATCGCAGTCAAAGGGTTATATATGGAACGTTTAATAGAGTATCCTCAGGGTGTTAAGCGCATGTAAAGAATTAATTGTCTTTTTGTATATATGATAGACGCCGGTATCGTGAAAGTAGTATGGTATGGCCTTGCAATAGCATGTCAAGGTCAACATATATCGAGGTCGTAGTTGCGAGATAACTACGTCTTGGTTACGTGATTACGATAATAATAGAACACCGTAAGGGTCTTTTGTACGCAACTGATCAACCAAGTATAGTAACGTAAGCCAGTACGTGGTCCGAGTATTAGCTGTCATACCCATCCTACCTCTTCTCCAAGAAGCGACAATTAGGTTAGATTGGGTATGTCGGCTTTAAAAGTGTGCCTATTGTAAAGTTAAAAAAATTAATAGGTAAACAGGTTATCGCATTTTATAAGTAAACATTTTTTTTAAACGTGTTTTATAGTCGAAATATCCGTTATAAAATCCTGCTAATATAGGTTTTCCCATCGTTTAATGGAATTAAGGCGGGACAAAGAAATGTACAGCTACGAGCAAGTATAGTACAGGGTAATAGCAAGGTTATGTACACATACTATCGAATTAAGCTAACATGTAGGCCTTATTACTTGTGATATGCAGGCTTCATAACCGCTGCTCCCAACTAAATTCCATTATGTTTATTTCGCTCTTCGGGGCATTTAATTTTATTAGATACTGGGACCATACGCCGTACGACATTGGGAAGAAAGATACTCCATGTCCACCGCCATATGCATGCCATCTTCGGGATGGTTAAAATTTTGTACTATTGATTTTATTAATATTGAGTTCTGCTCAACCCGGGGCTAGAGGGCGTGAGCAGTAGCTAGCATATTTCACTACCGCTCATGAATAGTCTCAATCAAACCGAGACTGCAGTATTTCGTATGTGTCGTTTTCGGTCGTTTCCAAAGGTCAATTATCATACTCTTTTTTATTGCCTACTGACCGTTTCAAGCCGCTGTAACCCTGTCTTTATCATTCTTTCTTTTACGCATTGTCCTTTTCATTGCCATTTTAAATATGCTCATATTATGTTTTTTGGTGCATTGCGGACCTATGGTGTCATTGCGTTTGATCGCTGTGGTTTCTATAGGACCATTTTTTCTCATTTCTGCATTGTTAATGCATTTACGTTGTCTGTATGCTCGGGGAAAGTGATATTATAAATACAATGAATTATAGGAAGAATCAGATGAGACACGGTGACACTACAGTTAACTATATCGATACCTAGTCATCCATGTATCAATATGCAGTGTTGTTACTTCAGCTGATAAACCATAAAATAGTTCATCGGAGTTTTAAAACAAGAAAACAGTGATGCAAAGTATCACAAACCGGTCAGAACAGTTATATAAGAAAACAGTAAGGGGATGACTATGATACAAATAAACGAACAGTTGTTAGAATATTTCTTTTTGTAATTATCAACAATCAAGACACATTTATCAGGAAAGATTTGAGCACTAGATAAACTAGTCATCATGAGACAAAATGAACATGGCATCTGTGTTGTATAATGTTATAATATGAATATGATAGACTTCTGAAATAGTATGTGTAATGGATCACCTAATATAATGTTGTTTATTGATTAGACTGTGAGGAATTGGGAAAATGTCATATTTAGAATATGAAGAATTGGTAATTATCATAGTTATAAACAAACTTAATGATAATATAATAGCAACTGAATTGAAATATTGGCGTCTGTAAAGGTAATCTCAGTTGTTAGCAATGTAACTTTACATTAGAAGAAAGGGTTTAATGTTAAGATGTTTGTTTTATTATTGAAATCTGATCAGAAGTTCATAAGAATAAGTAGCAGTGGAGCAGACCTATTCAAACTCTTTAGAAGATGCTTCAGTTAAAGTTTCATTAACTCTAATGATTTAAGAGGTGTTGCTTATTTTAAAATCGTACAGCACCAACAAGAGATACATATATAGCTGTACACACAAACAGTTAGCAATATTCAAATACAATTTCCTTTATATTATTCTTATAATTAATATTAATTATTGAACAATTGCAAGTATTGTAGAAAAACTAACGTGGCGCCGCGAGCTTTTAAATTATTAAGATTGCCGTTTATCCCTTTATTAAAGTTTAACATCAATCAATAATCACTGACGATACCGATTTGGAACCAGCTGTATTCGAATGCTGAGAACAGATTTATAGACTGTATCCCTGAAATTTACATCTAATTCTTGTAGTAAAAAAAACAGTTAGAACCAGTTATACGCGCATGCGCAGACCGCATATCAGACCGCATATCATAATTTGTAGACTGTATCCCTAAAACTGATAAGTAATTCAAGTAGCAGAAAACACATAAAATGCTTGTATACCAATTTGACTGCGTCCCGGTATTCTTACAAAACTACAATTGTTTTATGAACTGTAAAATGACGTTGATACACAGTCCAACCCCTATAGCAGTTTTCTGAATCCGGGGTAAATAGCAATGATACACACATGTTATACAAATTTAACACAAATAAGGATGTATCGGTATATGCATCTATTGTTTGTCCGATATTAGACTATGAAGCAAAACATTGATTGTTTTTTATTTCAAATTAACAAATGTGATACAGACCTACTAGAACCATCTCTAATATATCGGCTCTACTTGTGTAATGATGTATATAAGTTATGAAGACGTTAACAGACTGATAAATGGACACTGATAAACTATTTATTATAGAGCAAATATCCACGGGAACCATATAAAGAAATATAAAAAGATCGGACAGGGAAAGTAGCATTCAAGGAGGACAGTCAACCACAAAACACAGAAACAAACACGCAAACAGACAAACAAGAAGGCAAAAGTAACAATAAATGCAATCGACATCACAAACACAAAAGGGTTGACAATAGGGCTACCGCCTTGGAACGGTCAGTGGCAAAGTAAGCCACTGGGGGTTTAAACCGGTTCTAGGGTGTACCAAACCTCACACTTACCCTACAGTCATCCCATTAAAACAGGACAGTGTAAATAAAGAAATCCCGCCATGATCTAATCTCTAACCAACAAGGCAGCATCAATAGGCAATATAAGTAAAACACAAATATGCTCGTGTAAGTATAATTCAAAAAAACAATAGCCTAGAAAGCCACAATGAAGGTACTCAATGACTTGGCAGACGCCAGAGCAACAAGAGAATAAACCTTTAAGGGCACGACAAGAAAGATCATAGACAAACATCAAACGCCACCGTCCCAATGGGCTTTAGGTAGGCGTCATCATAGGGTCCACAGCCTGTACGGTCATCGTACAATTAAAGAGGAAAGCATAGTGGCGAACTGTAAAAGGGTCCGCCACCCAGCATGCAGTACGTTGCAAAATGATAGGTCATAACCTCTTTTGAAAAACTTTTTAACAAGTTTAAAAAAGATAGTATGAACGTGATCATGATCAAAAATCTTACGAAGTTTATAAATCATATCACCTAGAAATCAGGTTGTGATAGTCCTTGTCGCAGAAGAGTCCGTAAATTACTTTTATATTTGGAAAGAAGATCAGGGTTACGATAATAAAAGTTTGCAAAGGTTTTACGAAGTTTATGGTAACGGTAACCCTGATTGAGTAGCTTTTTAGTTATACAAAGATTACGAATATTTAAGTCCTCAACTCGAGTACAAGCTCTTGAAAAACGAATAAGTTGAGACACATACACCCCATAGGAAGTTGCTCGGAGAAAATTACCATTCAAGTGGGGATAATTAACAATGTTAAAATCAAAATCATCTCTTTTGTCATAGATTTTGCTAATTATTTCACCATTTTCAATCGAGAGATCTAAATCAAGAAAAGAAGCGTTATTATCAGATATATTAACTTTGTTAAGCTGAAGTTCTTTAGGATAAATATTATTAACCATAGTTGGAAAGAAAGGGTTGTCAATGTTCAATATGTCATCCAGATACCGAGCGGTGTCATTTAAGGCTTCAATAACATCTGTCTGGGTATCTGGTGAAAGACTCAACATGAAATCTTTTTCATAGCAAAACAATAACAAATCTGCGACAAGTGGTGCACAGTTCTTACCCATAAGGATACCAACAATTTGTCTATAAACGGTGGTTCCATACCTGACGAAAATACGAAAATAATATCTAATAGGAAGATGAGTGCTTCACAAACTTCATAGCAAGTCCACATAGTATAATTGTCTAAACTGCCGTTAGTAAAAAACGCTTTAATATTATAACATGCCAAAAATGTAGTATTTTCTCTAGCGAATGTTTTTTGAATAAGAGAAATTAGCTTGTCTTTAATAAACAGCAATCAGAAAATATGATCACTCCTTGGAATGAAATGTGTGATCTACTGCATTAAATACTTTACTAAAGATGTGAGCAAATGGTATCCTGCTTCTGCTTCTGATTTTTTCGTTAATCTTTCATCTTCAGAACCAAGCCCTGGGTAAGAACGGAAGTTTGAAATCGCACCTCACGTTGCGGCGTTATTCTATGAGACTTTGAAAGAAAACCTATGTTCAAGTTAATTAAATCGTCATGTCTTGCTTCTAACTTATGAGAAGCAGCAACTGACGCCAACACAAAAATGTAATTGGTGCATCAACAATTGACATCGTATTTTTATTTACAACATTACGTCATGCAAACGTCGACTTTATGCGCGAATTAAATATGTTAATCGTCAGTGGCTGTTTGTTTCGTATTATCTGCACAATATTTTCAAGTAGGACAAAAGCATGATACGGCATTGGCTGGCCGAGTAAATGGAAGCAAACAAATGTGTGTGGGTGGGTGTGGGTAGGGGGTCGAATGTTATATCGATTGGTTATTTCCGTTTTTACAAGTTCATCTGCTTAAAACTAGTTACGTGTAAATACTTGACATATAAACACTGAATTATAATGAATTGTAGCATGGTCACTGAAATTCTCTTTGTATTTGCACAGGTGAAAATATTTTAATTAAAAACAAAACCTGTCAGAATAAAGGGTGTACTCTAACACTACCAGTTATCGGTAGTCATGGCAGATACATGAAATGAGCATGCTACAAAACAAATAGAGTATGGCCTCATCTCGATGGTTAATTGAAACATTTTGATGGGTGACACATATCGCGATGTTTAAATTTGATGAAATGGTGGCCCTTGGGCAAATTTGGCCCGCCTCAGGGGTTACAAGTTTTTCATATATTTATATTGGGAAAAAAACTTAAAACAGCATCTTATCTGAAACTACAAGGGTCACAGGTTTAAAATATTGTATTTAGCTTATGATCCGCTACGAAATGTGTTCAATGGTAACCCTAGGTTTATATTGGGGCCGCCCCAGGTGTCAAATGTTTTACATATACTTATATAGGGAAAAACTAAACCATCTCTAAAACTACAAGTATCAACGGATTAATAATTTGTATTTACCATAGGATTATGGTCCTCTTCAAAGTTTATTCAAGTGGTGACCTAGGGTATAATGTGTGCTAGCTGTAGAGCGATACAGGACTTGTTGGGCTTTTTTTTTTTTTTAATAAGTACACGTTTTGTACGTTCATGTATTCTCTTGTTATGTCTTTTGCAAATCGTTTTGTTGCAATGTTAACTTGGTGTATGCTTTATCATCAATTTAAAATGTATCTAACCCAAACATGAAAGTATTTCCATTGAAAGTTTCCAAAAACGTTTGTTATTGTCATAGTGCTCAAAACATAACATATAGTTATTCTACGAACATTACAGGTCAGCAAGACGACCACAATTTGAAATGGATTAATGTATTGCGATAATACTAGCATATGACTTATTGCTGCAACCTAGACTAGACGAAGACAACTCTCCACTTTCTTTAATAATTTCAGACTCCGGTAGATAATTAAGTCAATGCTAGATGAAATTAAGTATGTCAGGGCCATGAAAATAGTTTGGTATGGCCACGATATATTATGTCAAGGCCAACAGATATTGAGGTCGCGCTTACGAGCTTTCTAAGCCTTGATTTCGTGATAGTATGTCATGACCATAACAACCTATCTCGAGATCATGTCTCTTCAATACTTATATTAATGTCTCCATTTTTATTCTAATTTTATTATAATAAAAGACGCCTATTTATATATATTTCAAACGAAAGATGTATGTATGTACGAGTATGTTATAATGCTTCAATATATACTGAGCCAAACAAATAACGCACCAGTAGACAATACCTTTAATGTATAAACTTATTATATGCCGACTGGTACCGTTGAAGATTTGAGTGATTTTTAGCTCTACTGGCCAACGGCCAGCAGAGCTTATGGGATGGCGAGTTGTCCGTCTTCCGTCCGTCCGTCCGTCGTCCGTCGTCCGTCGTCCGTCGTTAACTTTTGTCTCGTTAAGACGATAGGGCCTTCATTTTTCATCCGATCTTTAACAAACTTTAACAGGTTGTTAATATCAATGAAAGCTCGAAAAAGTTCAAAAACCAGCCAGATCGAACCAGTAACAGCGGAGTTATGGCCCTTGACTTAGTTAAAAATGCTATATGTTGCCTCGTTAAGACGATAGGGCCTTCATTTTTCATCCGATCTTTACCAAACTTTAACAGGTTGTTAATATTAATAAAAGCTCGGACAAGTGTGAAAACCAGCCAGATCGAACTAGTAACAGCGGAGTTATGGCCCTTGACTTAGTTAAAAATGCTATATGTTGCCTCGTTAAGGCGATAGGGCCCTCATTTTTCATCCGATCGTTATCAAACGTTACCAGATTGTTAATATCAATGAAAGCTCGGACAAGCTTAAAAACCAGCCAGATCGGACCAATAACAGCGGAGTTATGGCCCTTGGTTTAGTTAAAAATGCTATATTTTGCCTCGTTAAGACGATAGGGCCTCCATTTTTCATCCGATCTTTACCAAACCGTACCAGATTGTTACTATCAATGAAAGCTTGGACAAGTTCGAAAACCAGCCAGTTCGGACCAGCAACAGCAGAGTTATAGCCCTTGATTTAGTTAATAATTCTATATTTTGCCTCGTTAAGACAACAGTGGAGTTATGGCCCTTGATTTAGTTGAAAAAAGTATATTACGAAAGGGTCTTGATTTTTTGTCCGATCTTTACCAAACTTTACCAGATTGTTAATATAATTGAAAGCTCTGACAAGTTTGAAAACCAACCAGATCGGACGAGAAACAGCAGAGTTATGGCCCTTGATTTAGTTAAATATGCTATATTTTGCCTCGTTAATACTATGATAGGGCCTTCATTTTTCATCCGAACTTTACCAGATTGTTACTATCAATGAAAGCTCCAACAAGTTTCAAAACAGCCAGATTGGACCATTTACACCGGAGTTATGGCCCTTGATTTTCTGAAATATGCTATATTTTGGCCTGATTAAGAAGAAAGGGCCTTCATTTGGCCAGATTTCAGTAACACTTTTCAAGGATGATCAGTACCAAGCCTAGTTGTACATATCGTCACTGTGTTCCAGTTGAATGATTTTGGTGGAGTCCCTTTAAAGGTTTTAATACACAAACTTTGTCTGGACTAGTTCTCCTGAACCCCTGGCTGGATTTGAACGAAATTTGATAAGGATGATCAGTATCAGGTCTAGTTGTGCAAATCATTGCCGTGTTTCGGTTGAATGATTTTTGGCAGAGTTATGGCCCTTTAAAGGTTTTAATACACAAACTTTGGACTAGTTCTCCTGAACGCCTCCCCACATTTCAACGAAACTTTACAGGGATGATCAGCAGCAAGCATAGTTGTGCATATCATCGTGGCATTCTGGTTAACAGATTTCTGGTGGAGTTATGGCCCTTTAAAGTTTTTTGATACACAAACATTTACCGGGCTAGTTCTCCTGAACCCCTGACTGGATTTTAACGAAACTTGACAAGGATTATCAGTATCAAGCCTAGTTGTGCATATCGTCGCCATATTCGTGTTGAATTATTTTTGGCAGAGTTATGGCCCTTTAAAGGTTTTAATAGCCAAACGTTGTCCAGATTAGTCTCTTCTGAATTCCTTGCTGGATTTCAATGAATCTTGATGGGGATGATCAGTACCAAGCCTAGTTGTACCTGTCATTTTATCTAGAGCCAGTAGAGCGTCCACAGGCCCTCTTGGGCCTCTTGTTTTAATTTACAGTCGTTATTGACAAGATATTTGACTCGTTCAGAATGAAATTGGTTTTGATTTATTGATTGTTATTATTGAGATATTAAAGGTATTGTCTACTGGTGCGGTAGCTATATGATTCAGTATAATTGCACATGTTACAATCAAATAAACGAAAGTGCATTTACAAACGTTGTAAACATTAGAGTATTAGCGCAGTAGCATAACATACGTAATTTGATTACAAATTGTCAAGACTAATTAAAAATGTAAGTCAGACGAGTTCAAAACACATTTAAAAAGGCGCTGGCTATTACCTGTCTAAATAGAAATAAATAAATATGATATACATAAAGGATAGCTCATGCTGTCAGATAACTTCTTTCCAATGGGGTACTTAATTTAAATTACTGTATATAGTATATATATATACTGTATATAAATCGCTAGTCTATACTAGTTTAAGCGGATTTCAATAGTAATCAACTTTAGATAAGGAAGTTAAACAGTTTAACGCGTTAAAACACATTTAAAACACATTTAAAAGAGCCTTGTTTAAAACTGCAACAAGCATACATACCTTTACATTGCATAAGTTTAGTTATCTTTTCTATAACCACAACACATATCCAGCGTACCGTGTGAAGCGCTTTACATTCAATACATGTCACTTACTGAATATTATATTGGATTTGAACGAGCATTTATATTAATTCAAATGTTGTATCAATATGAAATTTAGGAGGAAAACTTCCGCTTTCGCCTAAAGATAAACTATAACACCGAGATTGTTTTTGTAATCTACTATAGGTATTTGAGGTGTGGGAAGTTAGCCCGTTCTGCGTAGTTCGGCGTTCGGTTTTCGTTCTGTTAAGGATTTGCCAGCACATTATTTGTCGGCAGCGAGTTCGACATTCCCACTCGGATTTCGACATTCAAATTCAGCTCGGAGTTCGACAATCCCAGCTCGGAGTTCGACATTTGAAACCAGCTTGGAGGTCAACATTCCCAGCTCGGAATTCAACATTCAAACGCAACTCGCAGTTCGACATTCAAACCCGACTAGGAGTTTGACATTGCCAGCTCGGAGTTCAACATTCAAACGCAACTCGGAGTTCAACATTTTAACACAACTCGGAGTTCAACATTCCAAGTTCGGAATTCGACATTCAAACACAAATCGGAGTTCAACATTCCCAGCTCGGAGTACGATATTCGAACCCAGCTCAACATTCACAGCTCGTAGTTCAACATTCATACACTACTCGGAGTTCAATATTCTCAGCTCGGAGTTCGACATTCAAACCAACTCGTAGTTCGACATTCCCAGCTCCGAGTTCGGCATTCAAACCCAACTTGGAGTTCGACATTCTCAGCTCAGAATTCAACATTCAAACACAACTCGTAGTTCAACATTCCCAGCTCTGATTTCGACATTCGAATCCAACTCGAAGTTCGACATTCCCAGTTCGGAGTACGACATTCAAACTCAATTCGGAGTTCAACATTCCCAACTCGGAATTCGATATTCAAACCCAGCTCAGAATTCAACATTCCCAGCTTGGAGTTTGGCATTCAAATCCAACTCGGAGTTCGCCATTCCCAGCTCGGAGTTCAACATTCAAAGATCGGAGTTCGATTTTCAAACGCAGCTCAGAAATCAACATTCCCAGCTCGGAGTTCGGCATTCAAACCCAACTCGGTGTTCGACATTCCTAGCTCGGAGTTCAACATTCAAACACAACTCGGAGGTCAACATTCTCAGCCCGGAGTTCCACATTCAAACCCAACTTGTAGTTCGACATTGCTAGCTCTGATATCAACATTCAAACACAACTCGGAGTTCAACATTGCCAGCTCCGATTTCAACATTCTAACACACCTCGAAGTTCAACATGCCAAGCTTGGAGTTCGACATTCAAACCCAACTCAGAGTTGGACATTCCAAAACTTGGAGTTTGGCATTTGAATCCAGCTTGGAATTCAACATTCTCAGCTCGTAGTTCGACATTCAAACCAACTCGCAGATCGATCCTGGCTGCTTCGAGTTCAATATTCAAACGCAACTCGGAGTTCAACATTTACATCTCGAAGTTCGACATTCAAACCCAATTCGGAGTTCGACATAACAAGCTCGGAATTCAAAATTCAAACACAACTCGGAGTTCAACATTCCCAGCTCGGAGTTCGATATTCGAGCTCAGATCGGACTTTAACCTTCCCAGCTCGGAGTTCGACATTGGCAGCTCAGAGTTCAACATTCAAACCCAACGCGGAGTTCAATATTCCCAGCTCGAAGTTTGATATTCGAATGAAACTCGTAGTTTCACATTCCCTGCTCGGAGTTCGACATTCGAACCCAGCTCGGAGTTTAACATTCCCAGCTCGGATTTCAACATTCAAACACAACTTAGAGTTCAACATTCTCAACTCGGAGTTCGACATTCAAAACCAGCACGGAGTACGACATTCCCAGCTCGGAGTTCAACATTGAAACACAACTCGGAGTTCAATATTTCCGGCTCGGAGTACGACATTCAAAAACTACTCTGAGATTCACATTGCCAGATCAGAGTTCAACATTCAAACGCAACTCGGAGTTCAACATTTACACGTCGAAGTTCGACATTCAAACTCGACTCGGAGTTCGACATTCCCAGCTCGGAGTTTAACATTTCCAGCGCTCGGATTTCGACATTCAAACCCAACTCGGAGTTAAACATTCAAACACAACTCGGAGTTCAACATTCCTAGTTCGGAGTTCAACATTCAAACCAAACTCCAAGTACAACATTCTCAGCTCGGAATCGACAACATTCGAATCCAAGTCGGAGGTCGACATTCCCAGATCGGAGTTCGATATTCGAGCCCTGATCGGACTTCAACTTTCCCAGCTCGGAGTTCGACATTGGCAGCTCGGAGTTCAATATTCAAACCCAAGGTGGAGTTCAACATTCGCAGCTCGGAGTTTGACATTCTAACCCTATTCCGAGTTCGGCATTCCCAGCTCGGAGTTCGACATTCGAATACAACTTGTAGTTCGACATTCCCTGCTCGGAGTTCGACATTCAAACCCAGCTCGGAGTTTAACATTCCAAGCTCGAATTTCAACATTCAAACACAACTTAGAGTTCAACATTCTCAGCCGTGAGTTTGACATTCAAAACCAGCGGGGAGTTCGACAATCCCAGCTCGGAGTTCAACATTGAAACACAACTCGGAGTGCAATATTTCCAGCTCGGAGTACGACATTCAAACACAACTCTGAAATTCACATTGCCAGATCGGAGTTCAACATTCAAACGCAACTCGGAGTTCAACATTCACATCTCGGAGTTCGACATAAAAACAACTCCGAGTTGGTGTTGAATGTTGAAATTCAAGCTGGGAATGTTGAAGTCAGAGATGGGTTCGAATATCGAACTGTGAGCTGGGAATGTCGAACTCCGAGCTAGGAATGTCGTACTTCGAGTTTGAATGTCGAACTCTTAGCTGGGAATGTTGAACTTCAAGTTGTGTTTGAATGTTGAACTACGAGCCGGCAATTTCGAACTCCGAGTTGGGTTTGTATGTGAACTCAGAGCTTGGAATGTTGAACTCCGATTTGTGTTTGAATGTTGAACTCCGAGCCGCGAATTTCGAATTCCGAGTTGCGTTTGAATGTCGAACTTCGAGCTGGGAATGATGAACTCCAAGTTTCGTTTGAATGTTGAACTCCAAGCTGGGAAAGTTGAACTCAGAGCTGGGTTCGAATATCTAACTGCCAGCTGGGAATGTCGAACTCCGGGTTGGATTCGAATGTCGAACTCCGAGCTGGGATTTTCGAACTTGGAGTTTGTTTGAATATCAAACTCTATGATGGGAATTTTGAACTCCAAGTTGTGCTTGAATGTCGAACTCCGAGCTGGGAATGTTGAACTCCGAGCTTGAAATTTTAAAGTCCGTGCTGGGCTCGAATATCAAACTCCGAGCTGGGAATGTCGAACTCGGAGTTGGGTTTAAATGTCCAACTCCGAGATCAGAATGTTGAAACTCAGATTTGTGTTTGATTGTTGAACTCCGAGGTGGGAATGTCGAACATGGAGTTGGCTTTGAATGTCGAGCTACGGTCTGTGAATGTTGAACTCCGTGTTTGGTTTGAATGTTGAACTCCAAATTGGAAATTTTGATCTCCGAGCTGGACAGTTTGAACACCGAGCTGTAGATGTTGAACTCCATGCTGGTTTCGAATATTGAACTCCGAGCTGGTAATGTCGAAGTCCGAGTTGGATTCGAATGTCGAACTCCGAGTCGGGAATTTCGAATTCCGAGATCGGTTTGAATGTCGAATTCCGAGATGGAAATGTTGAACTCCTAGTTGTGTTTGAATGTTGAACTCCGAGCTGCGTATGTCGAACTCCGAGTTGGAATGTCGAAATCCGATCAGGGAATATTGAATTCCGAGAATGGAAAGTTGAACTCCGAGCTGGGTTCGAATATCGAACTCCGAGCTGGGAATTTTGAACTCCGAGTTGGGTTTGAATGTCGATCTCCGAGTTTGGAATGTTGAACTCCGAGCATTGTATGAATGTTGAACTCCGAGCTGCGTATGTCGAACTCCGAACTACGACTTTGAATTTCAAACTCAGAGATGCGATTTTTGAACTCCGAGTTGAGTTTCAATGTCGAACTCTGAGCTGGGAAAGTTGAACTTCAAATTGTGTTTGAATGTTGAACTACGAACTGGCAATGTCGAACTCCGAGTTAGGTTTGAAATTGAACTCCGAACTTGGAATTTTGAACTCCGAGTTGTGTTTGAATGTTGAACTCCGAGCCGGGAATTTCGAATTCCGAGTTGTGTTTGAATGTCGAACTCTAAGCTGGGAATGATGAGCTCCGAGTTGCGTTTGAATGTTGGACTCCGAGTTGGGAAAGTTGAATTTCCTGTTGGGTTCGAATATCGAACTGCCAGCTGCGAATGTCTAACTCCGGGTTGGATTCGAAAGTCGAACACCGAGCTGGGATTGTCGAACTTGGAGTTTCACTTTTGCGATGACTGGATTACCTCTTGGGACTCTATGATTGTACCTACTGAAACCCTAATTTAGGGAGGTGGGTGCATGAGCTTTCTTCCCTCGGGTTTTCTGGTCGTACCCTAGATTGGTTTTCTCTTTAGCTGCAACTACTATGGTTGTTCAGTACGATTCTGGATACATCCTGAGATGTTTATTATTTTGTATGTGTATCTTTAGTTAGTTTCTCTGGATGTGAACTTTATTTTTAGAGAATTCTTTTTGATGGGATGTAGTTTTGTTTACACTGTCTTGTCTATTTGGGCCTTGAAGACAGGATAATAGCGAGGATTGTGCGCATATAAAATCGATGTCTGTTGTTTTTTGTCTCTTTCATTGTAGTTTTAAGTCCTTGTTTGCAGTACAGTGCGGACCTACGATGCCATTGCGTTCGGACGCTGTGGTTTCTATAGGACCCTATATATCATTTTGGGTTTGATTATCGGACTCTTTAATGGGAATGTTGAACTCCGACTAGTGTTTAAATGTCGAACTCCGAGCTGGTAATGTCGAACTCGGAGTTGACTTTGAATGTCGAACTCCAAGCTGTGAATGTTGAACTCCGAGTTGGATTTGAATGTCGAACTACGAGCTGGGAATTTTGAACTCAGAGCTGATAATGTCGAAGTTCTAGTTGGATTCGAATGTCGAACTCCGATCCTCGAATTTCGAATTCCGAGTTGGGTTTGAATGTCGAATCCGAGATGGGAATGTTAAACTCCGAGTTGTGTTTGAATGTTGAACTCCTAGCTGCGTATGTCGAACTTCGAGTAGGAATGTCGAAATCCGATCTGGGAATGTTTAACTCCAAATTGTGTTTGAATGTTGAGCTCCGAGCTAGGAATGTTGAACTCCAAGCTGGGTTCGAATATCAAACTGCGAGTTGGGAATGTCCAACTTCGAGTTGGATTCGAATGCGAACTCCGAGCTGGGAATGTTCAACTCCGAGTTGTGTTTGAATGTCGAGCTTCCAGCTGGGAATATTGAAGTCCGAGCTGGGGTCGAATATCGAACTCCGAGCTGGGAATGTTGAACTCCGAGTTTGCTTTGAATGTCGAACTCCGAGCTGGGAATGTTGAACTCCGGGATTGGAATGTTGAAGTCCGTGTTGGGCGCGAATATCGAACTCCGAGCTGGGATTGTCGAACTTGGAGTTGAGTTTGATTATCGAACTATGTGATGGGAATGTTGAACTCCGAGCTGGGAATGTTGAAGTCCGTGATGAACTCCGAGATAGGAATGTCGAACTCGGAGTTGACTTTGAATGTCGAACTCAAAGCTGTGACTGTTAAACTCCGAGTTGGGTTTGAATGTCGATCTACGAGCTGGAAATTTGAACACAGAGTTGGGTTTGAATGTCGAACTTCGAGCTGGGAATCTTGAACACCGAGCTGTAAATGTATTATCCGTGCTGGGTTCGAATATAGACCTCCGAGCTGGTAATGTAAAAGTCCTAGTTGGATTCGAATGTCGAATCCGATCAGGGAATTTCGAATTCCGAGATCGGTTTGAATGTCGAATTCCCAGATGGAAATGTTAAACTCCGATTTGTGTTTTAATGTTGAACTCCGAGCTGCGTATGTCGAACTCCGAGTAGGAATGTCTAAATCCGATCTGGGATGTTGAACTCCGAATTGTATTGTAATGTTGAACTCCGAACTAGGAATGTTGAACTCGGAGCTGGGTTCGAATATCGAACTCCGAACTGGGAATGTCCAACTCCGAGTTGTTTTCAAATGTCGAACTTTGAGCTGGGAATGTTGAACTCCAAGATGGGAATATTGAAGTCCCAGCTGGGCTCGAATATTGAACTCCGAGCTGGTAATGTTGAACTCCGAGTTGGGATTGTATGTCGAACTCCGACCTGGGAATGTTGAACTCCGAGCTGGGAATGTTGAAGTCCGTTCTGGGCGCGAATATCGAAATCCGAGCTTGGAATGTCGAACTAAAGTTGGGTTTGAATGTCGAACTCCTAGCCGGTAATGTTGGAACTCCGATTTGTGTTTGAATATTGAACTCCGAGGTGGGAATGTCGAACTCGGAGTTGGCTTTGAATGTAGAACTCCAAGCTGTGAATGTTGAACTCCGAATTGGGTTTGAATGTCGAACTACCAGCTGTGAATTTTGAACACAGAGTAGGTTTGAATGTCTAACTTCGAGCTGGGAATTTTGAACACCGAGTTGCAAATGTTTAACTCCGAGCAGGGTTCGAATATCGAACTCCGAGCTGGTAATGTCGGACTCCGAGTTGGATTCGAATGTCGAACTCCGATCCGAGAATTTTCGAATTCCCAGTTGGGTTTGAATGTCAAATTCCGAGGTGGGAATGTTGAACTCCGAGCTGTGTTTGAATGTTGAACTCAGAGCTGCGTTTGTCGAACTCCGAGTTGGAATGTCGAAATCCGATCTTTGAATGTTGAACTCCGAATTGTGTTTGAATGTTGAACTCCGAGCTGGGAATGTTGAACTCCGAGCTGGGTTCGAATATCGAACTGCGAGCTGGGAATGTCCAACTACGAGTTGGATTCGAATGACGAACTTCAAGCTGGATATGTCTAACTCCGAGTTGTGTTTTTCAATTTTCAACTTCGAGATGGGAATGTTGAACTCCAAGTTGCGAATGTCGAACTCCGAGCTGGTAATGTCGGACTCCGAGTTGGATTCGAATGTCGAACTCCAATCCGAGAATTTCGAATTCCGAGTTGGGTTTGAATGTCGAATTCCGAGGTGGGAATTTTGAACTCCGAGTTGTGTTTGAATGTCGAACTCAGAGCTGCGTTTGTCGAACTCCGAGTGGAATGTCGAAATCCGATCTGGGAATGTTGAACTCCGAATTGTGTTTGAATGTTGAACTCCGAGCTGGAAATGTTGAACTTCGAGCTGGGTTCGAATATCGAACTGCGAGCTGGGAATGTCCAACTACGAGTTTGATTCGAATGTCGAACTTCAAGCTGGATATGTCCAACTCCGAGTTGTGTTTTTCAATTTTCAACTTCGAGATGGGAATGTTGAACTCCAAGTTGCGAATGTTTAAGTCCGAGCTGGGCTCGAATATCGAACTCCGAGCTGGGAATGCTAAACTCAGAGTTGTGTTTGAATGTCGAACTCCGAGCTGGGAATGTCGAAACTAGGATTTATGTTTGGTTTAAACGTATTTTATTTTTTCAATGGTTTACAACATTTCATATATACATTGTACAATTATTTTAAAGGATTAGAATGAAAGCAAATTGCTTATAGAATTCTTCTCCTAGGAAAGATTGTTTGTAATAAATAACAATGACGGTTATATTTTCAATTATTACAGCTGTGAACTTAATCCAAAACATTACAAGTGTAGCAAAAATAACAAAGATAACATATAAACGTTCAGCAACAAGAACATGTTAAGGCAAAAAAGAAAAAAGAAATGAAGCTAAGGTAATTTAGATTCAAACAATACAGACATGATATATTATATTGGAAAATAAATAAGGAATTATATATATTTTAGGGGGAAAAAAATAGTGAAAACGTTTGGGATACACAGGACGGTGACAGTGGGTTTGGGGCAACGAGCGCATGCAACACAAATCGTGTATAGCCTTCCCCTGTTCAAATAAATAAGATAGTAGTAGGCAGCTTCCTAGTTCAATTTATGTTAGAAAATACAATTAAAACCGTTTACTCAACATGATGTACCTGTGCACAGCTTCGAATATAGCTATGTTTGTTTGGATTGCGAGCGACGGATCTCTGTATAATAGTATATTTAATGAGACGTTACAAAGCGGTATTAATGTAATACTATCATAAAGAGGGCAGTTCAAAAAGAAGTGGTGTGTATTTTCGATGCTTCCACATTGACATGTCGGTGAATCCGTAATATTTGTTGAGTACAGGTCATGATTTAGTGAGCTACATTTAGTTTGAAGACGAGTATGAAGAAGTTGTGCCCGTCTAGAACCTTTGTAATAGTAGGATGGGGTATGCACTTGGTTACGGTATAAGTAATGTTTGAAAGAGTCAATGGAAGCGGCATATCTGGCCTCCGGTGGAAGTTTGTTCCACTCACGAGTAGCAGAAGGAAGGAATGAATCGAAGTAAATATTTGTTTTTGAATTAATGGTTTGAAAATCATTTGCATTGCGTAAATTGTAGATAGATGCAGCGTGAACTGGTGTTGGGACTAACAATGATAGGTACTGAGGTGTTAAACCATTAATCATTTTATAGTATAAGATGAGTTTGTGTTTTTTCCTACGCGAGTCGAGAGATTCCCAGCCTACCTCTTGATTTAAATTGTGAAGTGACACTAGTTTAGTTGTACCCGTAGCAATTCTTGCAGCTTCGTTTTGTATTTTATCAATCTCATTTTATTCGTAAGCTGTACAATTATCCCATGTGACGTCAGCATATTCTTCAAGTGACCTTATAAAAGATATGTATATTGTTTCAAGTGCTTTCCTATCTAACTGGTGTTTTAACTACCTCATTATGTTTATTCTAGGCCATGCTTTTGATTGAATGTATTCAATATGAGAGTGCCAACTACAATCATTAGCAAAAATTAAACCAAGATGTTTATGGGAGGTAACTTATTTTATGTGTTGGTCTAACATCGTAAATGGTGGATGCACTGGTTTGTTGCGTTTACGAGAAATAAGTAGTGCTTCCGTTTTGGTAGGATTAAACGTTACAATCCATTTGTTAGACCATTCGGTAAGTTTCTGTATGTCAGAGTTTAGTGTATTTGCAGATTCTGCAATTACATTGTTATGTTCTATAATAATATAAAGACTAGTATCATCGGCGAATAAGCGTATGTTAGAAGCGATATCAGCAACAATGTCATTAATATAAACAAGAAAAAGAAGGGGTCCTAAGATGCATCCTTGAGGGACGCCAGCATTTATATTGTTCCATTATGATTTAGTTCCAGGGATGACAACCCTTTGGCGTCTATTCTTGAGGTAGTCAGATAGTAAAATTAGGAGATTTCCAGTTATGCCCGCGGCTTTTAATTTTGCAAGTAAGCCCCTGTGCCATACACGGTCAAATGCTCTACTTATATCGAAAAATACAACCCGCACCTCTTTTCCGGCGTCGATTACTTTACAAAAGGCGTTGTATATTAAGTAAGTTGATTTACTGCTGAATCTCCAGGAATAAAACCTGACTGGAAAGCGGTCAAGAAGTTATTATCACGGAAAAAATTGAAGATGTGTTTAAACAAGAGTCTTTCAAACACTTTGTCAATAACACTAAGTAGGGATATAGAGCGATAGTTATTGAAAAGTGAAGGGTCGCCTTTTTTAAAAACCGCACATACAAAAGCTTATTTCCATACTTCGGGAATAACTTCCTGTGTAATAGATGTATTAAATAAGTTACAGAGAGGAACATAAATTTCTAAAGCTACTTCGCGGAGAACGTGATTGTTTATCTCGTCTGGGCCGGTCGCTTTACCAATATTTAGTTATTTTAAGGCTTCATATACTTCTTGTGGGGTAAGAGTAAATGGTTGGAGACTTAATCTATCGTTAGCAGTTTGCAGGGAAGGAAGTTCGGTGTTTTCATCGTTTAGTTCTGACTGGCTTTGAAAAAAATCAGTTAATAGGTTTGCTTTATCCAAGTCATCACAAATTATTGAGCCATTATCATTTAATGGGGAAATAGATGTTTTTTCGGAAGAGGTTATGAACGCTTTTAATGTTTTCCACCAGTCTTTTGACGTAATATTAGATGTGTTAAGCTTGTTAGAGAGGGCGTCGTAATAATGTTGTTTTGCTTCACGTATTTTATTAACTATTTGATTTCGTATTTTCTTAAACTTATCAAAATTGCTTTTAGTTTGAGAGTTTTTCCATTTTTTGTATGCTCTTTTCCTGGCTCTAATTAGACGTTTGATGTCATTATTTATCCACGGTGGTTCGTAGGGTTTAATTTGTACATTTCTATTGGGAATACACTGTTCACTAAAGGAAATTATTTTCTCTGATGTACTTTTTGCATAAATATTTATATCAGCATTGGCTAAACTATTCCACTTGAATGTGCGTACTTTATCACGAAGTAAGTCATAATCTCCTT
The DNA here is from genome assembly GCA_037043455.1 of Cyrtodaria siliqua. Taxonomy (NCBI): domain Eukaryota; kingdom Metazoa; phylum Mollusca; class Bivalvia; order Adapedonta; family Hiatellidae; genus Cyrtodaria; species Cyrtodaria siliqua. Next base: position 235,235 of record JAWPHD010002469.1, read on the forward strand.
GTTCGTATTTCCATATTCGTCTTGTATATGATCTAAATTTTGGTTTCCTAAATTTGAAAAAGGCATAGATGGGACAATAGAACCTAATATCCTGGTTTAAAAAGGGCTCGCCTACACCACTCGTGATTAAGTTATTAACATCACTTACAAGTAATATATCAATTATGGACGAAGAATTCTCAGTAAAATGTGTGGGATCATTAATAGTTTGGTGTAGTCCAAATTGTTGACACATATTTGATATTTTTCTGGAAGTTTGTACGTTTAACATGTTGAAATTAAGGTCGCCAGTTACAATAATATCTTTAATGCCAGTATCAACTGCCAGACTTATAGAATCTTCAATCGTGGTAGTATGTAGGGAGTCCGAGTTGGGTGGTCTGTAAAATACTCCAATAAGTATGTGTTTGTGGTTTAAAACAAGTTCCACCCAGATGCACTCAAGAATATTTAACTCAAGATCAGGCCTACGAGTGTAGTGAATCGTATCTTTTATATAGAGTTAAACACCCCCGTGACTATCACCAATACGGTATTTTCGTTCGGGATTATGGAAAGTTGGAAATGTTAATTCGTCGCATTGCACAGACTCGTTAAGCCAAGTTTCAGAGAATGTAAGGATGTCAAATTGATAAAGTTCGGACTTGAGTATGTCTAGCTTATGTAAGATGCTCTGTACATTATAGTGAAGTAGGGACAAGTTATGGGATAAGCTAAAGTTGTCAAGCATAGAGGATGTATCGTCATTGGATGAGGAAGACACTAGTGAAGTGTTGGGCGAAGATTCGGGACCAGGATTTGGCTGAATGTCTCCAGATTTTATCAGTAGCACACTAGCCCATATGAACAGAGTAGTTGTTAAAATAATGTTTATCAGTTGTGTTGAAAAGTGTATGTTTGTTAAGTAAAATGTTCCAACAGTTATGTGTTTGTATGGATGGACTATCGCTTTGGTTGAATGCGATACAGAATAAATGTTCAGCAGTATTGAGAACAGATATGGCAGGGATCCCGTGAGGGCAAACATGAAAAGAAGATGTAAGGAAGCTGTAAACATGTAGTTACATCGGTTAGACGGCAGAATGACGGCAGAATATGCTCTAAAATGCATTAAGTAATTGTGAGTAAAAACAATAGAAACAACTCTGCCTCCAGAATGCAGTCAAACCTAATTGTTAAGCTGAAAAGAGGAGGGCATCCACGACACAGCCACACTGATCGCCTTCCACGGGCTAGGGTCACACGTCCAAAGTATCCAAAAAAGATATGAGAACAAAATAAAAAAACAAAATACCAAGCATGATACATTATAATCGAAAATAAGAAAGAAAGGAGGTATGTGAGTTGAAAAATGAGTAAACTAAACTGTTGGTGGATTGATTAAACATAACAGTTTTAGTAAACGGTTACTGCACGAAGGAAACAAGCGTATACAATACAGTTGTTTGTAGCATAGGCAGCAGTGATTCACAATTATACTTATTAAATAAACGACCATGTAAACATCATGTTTGCTTATTTTGGCAATCACCTGTAACTCAAGTGTCCAATATATAAAATACTGAATATTTTATTTAACTTTCATTTTGGCAGGATTACACGAATAAAATGATTAGTTTCATTAGGAGCATAAGCTGACGTAATATCACTGTGACTTGCATAGGTGCGTTAACAAGTGTACAATTATTTATTTGGAATTGAGCGTATAGACAATAGGTAGCGTTGTTTAATACCAGTTTAGAATCAGTGCGTACACATTGCATTTATATATATTTACACATATTCACTAATGCAAAACACGCATATATACAAAAGTATTATTATACAATTAAACGCATCCACATAATTAGCCGTATATACTTACTAGATAGCATATACATAACGTCAATACGCATGTAATACATCAATTATTTACTGGTAGCAAATTCTGATTGGAAACATTTCTGCAGCTTTCTTTATTATGAAATTAACTACCACAGATTTGTTGGTAGAATTGCAACGATACATAGATAATGTTTATACTATTAATGAGCACTTGTATATTATGGGGGACGCCATATTAAGCGTCAAAATGCAAGGGAAAACATTCTTCCTCGAGCAACTGCATACAGTAGATATACAATACATTAATAATCATATTCAAAGTGATATTTCAATCATCATTGTGTACCGTATCATTAAATGTTTGCCAATAGTAGTGTCAACGTAGCCTTTATCAGATAAAAGTATGTAGAACAACCTCGATAATTACCATGAAATACTCGTGCATTATAGCAAGTATGGTATGTTCGGTGGTCAATAGATCACATAGCTATACTGTTCGGCAAAGTTTCAGCTACATTAATATGCGCTCAGGTCAGACACAGAATTAATCCTGCACACATTCATAGACATGTCTTTCAGTAATATTATACCGTCGGACGTCCAAACGCTTAGGGCTTTTTTAGCACGAACCAGTTGGCGAGCTTCAAACAGTAGTTGGCTCCTGTGCTGTGTCAAGTCTTCATTGATGAAGATGCCTTTGTACCCGTTGTCCTTTGCACGCACTCTGGCTCTGTACATTTTGTTTATGGAGCGATATGTCGCTAGCTTAACAATGATGTCACGGGGCTTACCATAAGTGCGAGGTTTTCCGACTCTGTGGGACCTGTCAATGTCATTGATGTTTAGGTCGACACCCAGCGCACTTGACAAGTTGAGCACAATCTGGTCAGTGTTTTCATCTGGAGCTTCCGGGACACATGTAACGCGTAAGCAGTTACGGCGGCTATATTGCTCAGCCACGTCAGCAGCTGTTTCCAGATTGGAAACGCGTTGTTTGAGGCTAGCATTCTCAGCCTTCAGTGCGTCAATTTCACCTTTGATGCCAGCCACCACTCCTTTAACGATGACATTGACCATGTCGTTGACATCCTGACGGAGCGATTCGCGAATATCACCACTGAGAGAATTCTTGATAAGATCTGAGATCCGTAGGATGTCCTCATCGTGCAGTTTCAGAGAAGTTGGCTAAGACATAGTCGCAGATTCATCACCGGAATCCATTATAGAAAGATCAGATATGTCCGAATCAAGAATAGTTCTGTTCTTTTTTGAATCTGACTCTAGTTCAAATTCAGGAGATGTAAGTCCTCTCTTTTTGTTAACTGCTACTGATACTGGCGTTGATGTTATGCTCATACTAATGTGAGTGGCACGTATTTTTTGACGCGCAGTATAGTCCGATAAAAGCGTGACAGTGTGACGCTCCACGCTTTCAATTAATTTTTGTTAGGAGATAATTTGGGTATTTTCTTATACTTTCACTCATAACCAGTCCGATAGACTAATTTATTTTAACACAGTCTACTGCTTTGTAATTATCGTCACTTCCTGTGACGATCTCCTAGGGTAAGAACGCATAAAATATCTCTCTCTAAAATTCGTTGCCATCTGCTATATTTCTAACACTAAACCTTTCGAAAACTTTATACATCTCTATTGTAATACGTAGTTCGTTATTTCGGCAGTATTTAATTTATTTGGTTGTATTTTTCACTTCTAAACTATCCTGTCGGCCTGTACTTTCGAGAAAACCAATGTGATGGCATGACTGCTATTTTATAGATATTTTAGTATAAAAGTGAACATGTATTGTATGAAACTAAATTATAGAATAATGCATGCTGATATTTAAAGAAATGTTTTGTATTTGAACTAAAATGACATTGCATATATGGCCGATCATAGAATGGTACATGCAGTGATGTGTAGCGTGTTTCAGACACCATATATCTACAGCACTTTGAAGCCATGACCCTGCGTTAATTGTAAGACATGCGTATTCATATCGCACTGATATTGTTTATGAAATGAGTGTCATATTTTTACAGGAAATTTTCGAATGAATGTAACTTATGAATTCTACCATAAAGAATGTTAAAACATCACCCTCCGAGGTTACCTTTATTTCATCATGGACTTCGTCATGTATAGTATCTATTTTCTACCTTGATTCAGAGTGCTGAGTTTTATATTGAGATAGTGTAGACTAGCAAAAGCTGTGTTGTTATTTCACGATAAGTCATAATCATTGGCATGCTGTCGTAAATTTGCCTATTTGGGGCAAATAGTCAGACGAATGCATGATTCCCTGATAGTATCCGATTTATAGATGTGAACCACCAAGTGGTGTTAAAATTATGTCGAGGGTTTAACAATTTGTTCAACTGGAACGAATGACTGAAACGCTTGGATAGGCTTATGCCATAAGCTGAGGTCACATTGTAGTTTTATATACATGTATGTACTTGTGTTTATGGGTCACATTGTAGTTTTATATACATGTATATGCTTGTGTTTATTGCTAGTTTTCGCCTGTTGAGGAACAGATTGGGTAGACAATTGTATCTATTATATATTGTGGATGTCTTACTTAAAAGTGGATAGGTCTAACAACTCTACATTACATTAATCTAAAACATAGTTGCTTATAGCTTTTATAACGACCTTCTTATGTATAGCTAATGTCCATGGATCTGATTATACGTGTCGTCATTGAAACTTACTAATCATAATGATGTTTTCTCAGTATGAATAAATGTTATTTGAATACTTCTCTTTTGGTGTTCCCTAAAAGTCCAATATATATGTTGAGTTTTGAGATGTCCTTAAATCTAAAAGACGTGTATATTACTGACACGCCGAACCCATTTTAGGAAAGTTATGGTGGTTAAGGATGGTAGTTGTTGACTTGTCAATGGCAGCCATTCTGGATTGCCATAATTTATGTCGACCGACTTTAAAATGAACCCCGAGATTAGCCAGGGCGGAGTTCTAGGACCTAGTTTATTGAAACTAGTGTTCCTAGAATGTCCTTATGTTATGAGACTTCATAAAACTTTAAAAACAACTATCGAGACAGCAAACGATAGGGTCGGTTGTTACAACAGCTCTACACTTCGTTGATTGTCAAATTATCGGACTTAGTAAATCTCAGGTAGTGCACAGGTTAAATCTATATATAGATCATATAGTTCGTATAGAGAGAGACATAGATATCAAATATCATAAATATGCATCTTTTTCAAACCTTCTGTTGATCTGGTTTCATAACGCAACACATTACCATCTCAAAATCAGTTGTTTAACCTCCATAAAAATCGAAACGCTACATATCAGAAAGGTTCTCTCGGACTAAATGTAAACTTGACCGCTGTCCGCCATTTATCACGTGCCATATATTGAATTTTGAACACGAGTTGGGTTTGAATGTTGAACTCCGAGGTGGGAATGTCGAACTCGGAGTTGCCTTTACATGTCGAACTCCAAGCTGTGAATGTTGAACTCCGAATTGGGTTTGAATGTCGAACTCCGAGCTGGGAATTTTGAACACGAGTTGGGTTTGAATGTCGAACTCCGAGCTAGGAATTTTGAACACCGAGCTGTAAATGTTGAACTTCGAGCTGGGTTCGAATATCGAACTCCGAACTGCGTATGTCGAACTCCGAATTGGAATGTCGAAATCCGATCTTGGAATGTTGAACTCCGAGTTGTGTTTGAATGTTGAACTCCGGGGTGGGAATGTTGAACTCCGACATGTCCGAGCTGGGTTCGAATATCGAACTGCGAGCTGGTAATGTCCAACTCAGTGTTTTATTCAAATGTCGAACTCCGAGCTGGGAATGTCCAACTCCGAGTGGTGTTTGAATTTCGAACTCCGAGCTGGGAATGTTGAATTCCGAGCTGAAAATGTGGAAGTCCGAGATGGGCTCGAATATCGAAGTTCGAGCTGGGAATGTCAAACTCCGAGTTGGATTTGAATGTCAAACTCGAGGTGGGAATGTTAAACTAGGAATTGGGTTTGAATGTCGAACCCCTACCTGGGATTGTGGAGCTCCAATTTGTGATTAAATGTTGAACTCCGAGGTGGCAATGTTGAACTCTGAGTTGGTTTTGAATGTCGAACTCTGAGCTGGGAATGTTGAACTCCGAGTTGGGTTTAAATGTAGAACTCCGAGCTGGGAATGTTGAACTCCGAGCTGGAAATGTTGAACTCCGAGCTGGAAATGTTGAACTCCGAGCTGGGTTCAAATATCGAAATGGATTTGAATGTCGAACTCCGAGCTTGGATTGTCGAACTTGGAGTTGGGTTTGAATATCGAACTAGGTGATGGAAATGGTGAACTCCTAGTTGTGTTTGAATGTCGAACTCTGAGCTGGTAATGTCTAACTCCGAGCTGAGAATGTTGAAGTCCGTGCTGGGCTCGAATATCGGACTCCGAGCTGGAAATGTCGAACTCGGAAATGGGTTTGAATGTCGGACTCCTATCTGGGAATGTTGAAACTCCGATTTGTGTTTGAATGTTGAACTCTGAGGTGGCAATGTTGAACTCCGAGCTGGGCTCAAATATCGAACTCCGAGCTGGTAATGTCTAACTCCAAGTTGGATTCGAATGTCGACCTCAGAGCTGGGAATGTCGAACTCGGAATTGGGTTTGAATGTCGAACTCAGAGCTGGGAATATTGAACTCCAAGTTGTGTTTGAGTGTTGAACTACGGGCTGGCAATGTCGAACTCCGAGTTGGGTTTGAATGTGAACTCCGAGCTTGGAATGTTGAACTCCGAGTTGTGTTTGAATGTTAAACTCCGAGCCGGGAATTTCGAATTCCGAGTTGTGTGTGAATGTCGAACTCCGAGTTGGGTTTGAATGTCAAACTCCGAGCTGGGAATGTTGAAATCTGAGTTGGGTTTGAATGTTGAACTCCGAGCTAGGAATGTCGAACGCCGAACTGGGATCGAATATCGAACTCCGAAATGGGACTGTCGATCTCCTAGCTGGTTATGTCGAACTCGCTGCTGACAAATGAATGTTGAACTCCGTGCTGACAAATCTGTAACAAATGCGTAACAGAACGATTGTCGAATGCCGAACTACGTAGTACGAGCTAGATCAAACATTCATACCTTAACGCCACGTATCTTTATTTACTCGCAAAATCATGTATGGCTTTATTAATGCGATTTGTATGCGCGAAGAGGATATTATATACACACTGAATCGTATATAACTGATGACCGAATACATATGCATTCATAGTTAGAGTCAACTGAGACATTGGAACACTACAGTTACATATTATATCGATAGTTAAGCATTTGTCAATATATAGTTTTGTAACTTCGACACATAAATCATAAAAAATCAATCGGAAAATTAAAATGAGTTATATAAATTAAACACAGAAGAAGGTTACATCGTTATATTCATCTATTGTTCGTCCCATACGTACATATGAATAACACATTTGTTTCAAAACCACACACGTGAACGATACATATCTATAAGAGATATTTTTAAAAGTGACACCATGTTTTATAGAATGTATCTAGAACTCTAGAATGAAGATGTAGAAAGGCTGAATAAGTTGAAACTAATAAACTGGTTAGAAATAAGTACAATACCTATTGGAAACATATGCAACAGAGATCAGAAAATCACACGTAATATACTGCATTAAATAATATATTGAATACTGCATTAAGGAGGTGAGCAAATGGAAGAAAACAAATAGAAGATTCGAATTTATATGCAATCGTTTTTACAAGTAAAGCTGCTTAAACCTACGTTCTGCTTAATATAAGATTATCTACACTACTTTATAATGAACTATACCGAGTTCATACAATGCGTTTACTACAACATGTACCTGTTTATTTAAAGAACAACCAGTACGATTTACACACTAATATCACTAATATACGTATTATCGTTCACAGAGTCATGAATGCATGTATGCATGTGGTTTAATGTTGGTTTTAACAATATTTCAGTCATATCACGATTTATATGTAGCAATGATTTATATACCAAGTGTATAGTACTATCACACTGAAATGCCACGCCGTACGCCGTAGACACATGACTTGATGATCCACCCGGTCACATTATATTGGCTCCGGGCCGACCATGCATAATACTCTGTATAAACTGAGGAACAAAGAAGGGTTCTACTACTTGTAGTAACCTTTCTATAAAGTCATTGGTATGACCCGGCCTCTATCATGTAGACGTATATTTGCTTTGCGGATTTTGATATAAATGTCAACATATTACATTGTTAAACACTTGTTTGGTTCACCTCTGCAATTAGAAAATGACTTCAATTCAAATTGAAATCGTATTGTTAAAAGACAAGTTGGTCCATAAACAGCTTTTGTTAGAGTATACGTCGGGCTGACGTGGTTAAGTATATAGCACGATTGACCTGAACTCACGAGGACGGTGGTTTAAGCCTCACTGGCGCGACTGAGTTTCGTCGGTGTGATCTTGGGCAAGACACTTCCCTTAGCCTCGTCCGTCGGATGCAAACGTAAACCTGCAGGTCCCGTGTATTGAAGCCTACCTTTAAAACCATAGACATATATTCGTAAGAATAGGGCAGGTTACCAAATTCATATGTATCATTCTCATCGCTCATCTGCGGGTCTAAATGGCATACAATGTGATGATGAACCGTTAAGCAATATTCACATTTCACCGTGTTTAGTATTCAACGTAATTGATATATATCGTCATGAAAACGCAATGCAAGGTACACACACGATTTAACCATTGTACTATTTAACCATGGTACGATTTAACCATGGTATTTGCAATTATCAAACACTAGGATAAGCACACATACGATTACATGTAATTAATAAATAGTCCAGTAATGCGTTTATGTTGAGGTTAACCCAATGTGTAGTAGATGTTATTACATTTGAAGTAATTGTACTTCCGGAAGTTTTTGCATATGTAATTTCATATATCATTTGTGCTCAAGTAGTTCATTAAGAATACGGTTATAAGTCCAACAGGAAGAGTAGCATTCACAGACTACAGTCACTCCAACAAGTATTACAACGCAACGGTAATTCGAAAATTACATCACAAACACATTCAGTAAAAAAGCACATCATAACAAACATATACGGGTAGACAACAGGGGTACCGCCTTGAAACAGTCAGTGGCACAAGGGACCGCTGGGGGAGTTTAAACCGCTTCAAGGGTGCACCAAACCTCACTCATACCCAGTCATCATCCCTAAACAAAATACAGGTAATTCCCGCCGAGTCAACACAATACATTTGAGAAGGCGTAGATAGGTGTAATAAGAAAAAAGACAGAAGTATTCATGTATATATCAAAAATTACGTTAAACCTCAAAGCTAATCTCAGATGTACTCGATGACTTGTTTAATGCATTTTATTTGGAAGTGATCAGACGAAGTATCTTAAGACGTTTGTAAATGACGTCACCATAAAAGTCTAGTCGTTATAGTCATTGTCGCAAAAGCCTAGACAACCACACAGCAAGTAGTCCATGACTTGGCAGAAGCCAGAGCAACAAGAGAACAAACCATGACGGGTACTACAAGACAATATTAAAGACAACAATTATAGTTACATAAATAAAAGCTAGACTATTGCTATATTTAACTGTTGAATTTCAGTGTTTATATGATTCTACTGTGTTACTACTATATAATCTTCAACGAAGGTATAAGCGATTCAATTTATGTGTAATATCACCTTCCCCGCATACAGACAACGTAAGCGCATTCATAATACAATATTTTGCTTTTACTCATTCGCAACATCTCGTACACTGCTTCGCAGCGTTACTCGAATGCAAATCGAAGGTGTCCATATTGGTTACGTCATAGCTCCTTAGATTCCCGCCAAAACCAATTTGCATTCAAAATCAAAATTATCATCCAAAGTTTGCAATGCCATTCCGCCGATGCCTCCATCAATAGTTTATTTACATAAAAGCAGTGATAAACGTTCATCTTTATTGTAATTTTTTTTTATAAAAAGCATGCAATGCGAATTATACATCAACGCGTGTGGGAAAACGGCCATATTGTTTACATAGCAACGGTGCACTTTTCTTTGTGCCGTTGCATTCCGGCTAGCAAAATGTCCAGAATATACCAAGATAGATATACACACGAGGCGGGATTCCGAAGAATGATGGGATTGGCCGAACGTTCACGATTGCTTTACCAGTATCATAATTGCCTATATAACTTATATAAAGTATTCATCTATTAGTTTAGAGACATACTAACAACCTGTGTTGCAATAATATTGTCAGACGAAAGTCTTCCTCCTAAACTGCATATTAAATAAAAATGAATTAAATATTAACACACGTTTAAATCCGATATTAACCTTTTAGTGTGGGAAGATGTTTTAGTCTCGCGCGCCACTGTGATTATTTAGTGTGTACATAAACCATTCAATGACCATTCAATAAAGATTTTTATATTCAGTTAATGAAATGTACTGAATATCAAGTGTTTTAAATGTATATTAGTGTGCTACAATTTTCAACTTCCGCATCAAAACGAGTGACAGTACGCCGTGTCGTGATATACATGGACATTTTATCAACAGCATTAAGTAAGAGTATTAGCCACACTGATTTTATATATGGAGGAATTGTATGCATCTTATTAAACTTTACAGCGTGTGTTCTATTGTCGTTACTGTAGTAGAAAATCACTTATGTCTTATGCCTTAGATTAATGATTTATATAACGTGAAATAAGGGGCCTGGTACAAACAAGTTATATTAGTCCTGCCTAGGATCATTTCCGTCCGTCCGTACGTCCGCCCGTCGTCCGTCCGTCCGTCCGTCCCGTCCGTCCATCCATCCATCCATCATCCATCCACCATCCATCCATCATCCATCCATCCATCCATCCATCATCCATCCCTCATCCATCCATCCATCCATCCATCCATCCATCCATCCATCCATCCATCCATCCATCCATCCATCCATCACCATCCATCCATCCATCCATCCATCCATCCATCATCCATCCATCCATCCATCCATCCAACAACCCACCCAACCCACCCACCCACCACCCACCCATCCATCCATCCATCCATCCATCCATCCATCCATCCATCCATCCATCATCCATCCATCCATCCATCCATCCATCATCCATCCATCCATCCATCCATCCATCCACCCACCCCACCCACCCACCCACCCACCCACCCACCCACCCACCCACCCCACCCACCCACCCACCCACCCACCCACCCACCCACCCACCCACCCACGCACCCACCCAATCACCCACCCACCCACTCACCCACCCACCCACCCACCCACCCACCCACCCAAGACCCACCCACCCACCCACCCCACCACCACCCACCCACCCACCCACCACCCACCCACCCACCCACCCCACCCACCCACCACCACCCACCCACCCACCCACCCACCCACCCACCCACCCACCCCCACCCACCCACCCACCCACCCACCCACCCACCCCACCCACCCACCCACCCACCCACCCACCCACCCACCCGACCCACCCACCCACCCACCCACCACGCAACCACCCACCCACCAACCCACCCACCAACCCACCCACCCACCCATCCATCCATCCATCCATCCATCCATCCATCCATCCATCCATCCATCCACCGTTTCTCACTTTTATCCACAAAGCCACGCACCCTGTCTGTCTGTCTTTTGAGAGTTAGTTTTCTTTTCTTCCAATTAACAACAGGAGCACCTTTTCGCACTAATCCTTACGTAATGTTCTGGAGCTGATCATACGTAACTTATTTCATTTTGTATAAGAAAATTGCCACAGATTATATAAAAAGTAATACCAATTGATGTTGAAATTGCTTAACCATCCACCTGGTACATTCGATTATAACCGTGAACGTTGTAGGTCCCGGATATTTCAAATGCACTCCCCCAGTGACATCATTTAAACATGGATGAAGGTCAATCTATGCCTGAACATGCGGATGTTATGTTAAATGTCTCGTGCTAAGGGAGTCATAACATGTGCATGTTAAAGATCTATTTGCATTTAGCACAGGTCGAACAAGAGCAGGTGTGTTGTTGCCATTGAACTGTGGAAATACAATGAAATGAATATATTCGTTAAATATGCAGTTAAGATGACACTGTAGTGCTATTCGTTGACAAAGAAATTCTGAAGTAACTTGATACATATAACTATGATCGAGAAACGAAAAAAAATTGAAAACCAATCATATCGGACTAGTAACAGCGGAGTAATGGCCCTTGATTTAATTAAAAATGCTATATTTTGCCTCATTAAGACGATAGGGGCTTCATTGTTCATCCGACCTTTCCAAAACTTTATCAGATTGGTAATGTCGTTGAAAGCTCGAACAAGTTCGATAACCAGCCATATCAGACGAGTAACAGTGGAGTTATGGCCTTTGATTTAGTTAAGTTAAGACGATAGGGGCTTCATTGTTCATTCCGATCTTTACCAAACTTTATCAGATTGTTATTGTCGTTAAAAGCTCAAATAATGTTATTGTCGTTGAAAAGCTCAAACAAGTTCAAAAACCAGCCATTTCGGACCAGTAACAGCGGAGTTATGGCCCTTGATTTAGTTAAAAATCTATATTTTTGCCTTGTTAAGACGATAGGGGCTTCATTGTTCATCTGATCTTTACCAAACTTGATCAGATTGTTTACTATCAATGAAAGCTCGGACAAGTTCGAAAACCATTCATATCGAACTAGTAACAGCGAGTTATGGCCGTTGATTTAGTTCAAAATTCTATATTTTGCCGTCGTTAAGACGATAGGTCCTTCATTTTTCATCTATCTTTACCAACCTTTATCACATTGTTATTATCAATCGAAAGCTCGGAAAAAGTTCTAAAACCCAGCCATATCGGACTATTAAACAACAGAGTTATGGCCCTTGATTTCGTTAAAAATGCTTATTTTGCTCCGTTAAGACGATAGGGGCTTCAATGTTCATCCGATCTTTACTAAACTTCTATCAGATTGTTAATGTCGTTGAAAGCTCGAACAAGTTCGCGAAACCAAATCACATCGGACAGGTAAAAGCGGAGTTATGGCCCTTGATTTAGATAAAAATGCTATATTTTGCCTCGTAAGACGATAGGGGCTTCATTGTTCATTCCGATCTTCTTACTAAACTTTATCAGATTGTTAATATCAATGGAAGGTCAAAGAAGTTTCTAACCAATCATATCGGACTAGTAACAGCGGAGTTATGGCCCTTGATTTAGTTAAAAATGCTATATTTTGCCTCATTAAGACGAGGGGCTTCATTGTTCATCCGATTTACCAAACTTTATCAGATTGTTAATGTCGTTGAACAGCTCGAACAAATCGAAAACCAGCCATATCGGTCCATTAACAGTGGAGTTATGGCCTTTGATTTAGTTAAAGAATGCTATATTTTGCCTCGCTAAGACGATAGGGCTTCATTGTTCATCTGATCTTTACCAAACTTTATCAGATTGTTAATGTCAATGGAAGCTCGGACAAGTTCTAAAAATTAATCATATCGGACCAGTAACAGCGGAGTTATGCGTCCTTGATTTAGTTAAAAATGCTATATTTGGCCTCGTTAAGAGAGCATAGGGGCTTCATTGTTCATCCGATTTTTACCAAACTTTATCAGCTAATTGTTAAATGTCAATGAAAGTTCGGTCAAGTTCGAAAACCAGCCAGCATCGGAACCAGTAATAGCGGAGTTGAGGCCCCTGATTTTGTTAAAAATGATATAATTTGCCTCGTCATACAATGGGCCTTCATTTTGCATCTGATCTTTGCCAAACTTACCAGATGTTATGACTTCTTTCTTATGCCCCCCGAAGGGTGGCATATAGTATCGCACTGTCTTTCCGTTTGTCGCCGTTCGTCCCCGTTCGTCTGTACAATCGTGTCCGCTTCATAACACTGACAATAATGGACAGATTTTCGAATATAAACTTCGCACAATTGCTCACTCACAACATGACGACGTGTCGCACACAAAATCCAGTCTCGGTGGCTCCAAGGTTCAGGTCACACTTAGAGGTCAAATGTTGTCCGTTCGTCTGTACAATATCGTGTCCGCTTCATAACTTCTGACAATAATGGACGGATTTTCAAATTACGTTGCATATTGCTCACTACAACAAGACGACGTGTCGCGCATAAAATCCAGGTCCGTGGCTCCAAGGTCAAGGTCACACTTAGAGGTCAAATTGTGTCCAGGTCAGTAACTCTGGCATTCCTGGACGGATATTCAATAGCTTGGCACTAGTGCTCAGCTACAACCAGACGACATGTCGCACAAAATCCAAGTCCGTCGCTCCAAGGTCAAGGTCACACTTATAGGTCAAAGGTCAAATCATGTCTGGTCAATAACTGGCATTCTTGACGGATTTTGAATTAACTTGGCACATAGTGCCCACCACAACAAAATGATGTGTCGCGCACAAAATCCAAGTCCGTGGCTCCAAGGTCAAATTTTGTGAGACAATAACTCTGGCATTCTTGGACGGATTTTCAAATAACTTCCAGGCGGTAGCCCTATTGTCAACCCTTTTTGTGTCTGTGATGTCGTTTGCATTTAGTATTACTTTTGCCTTCTTGTTTGTCTGTTTGCTTCTTTGCTTCTGTGTTTTGTGGTTTACTGTCCTCCTGAATGCTACTTTTCCCTGTCCGATCTTTTTATATTTCTTTGGCACAAGTGCTCACCACAATAAGACGATGTGTCAAGCACAAATCCAGGTCTGTGGCCCCAAGGTCAAGGTCATACTTATAGGTCATAGGTCAAATTGTGTGAGACAACACTCGGGCATTCCTGAACTTGTTTTATTATTTATTTATTTTTTTAAATATTTATTTTTTTTTTTTTTAATATACATATTTTTTTTGATTATTTTTAAATATATCTGTTGGTTTCATATTACTCCAAGGTCAAGGTCACACTTACAAGTCTCATCGCGGGCATTTGGTCACTACTGTGACCTTTCTTGTTTATATATATTTATTTATGATTTTATTATTTATTTATTTATTTTTTTATTTATTTTTTATTTATTTTTTGCATTCAACATTATATTAAAAAACAATTACTTCACACATTTAAAACAGCACATAACAGTGAAATTGCATAACACTGTTTAAATCATAATAAATATATTGTATGACTCTATATTTTTGTTTAATTTTTATTTTTTTTACAATTATTATTTTGTTTGATATTATTATTTTTATTTTTTTTATAGCTCTATTTGTTGGACCAGTCGGACCAGTAGCAGGAATTATGGCTCTTGATTTAGTTAAAATGCTATATTTTGCCTCGTTAATATGGTAGGGCCTTCATTTTTCATCTGATCTTATCAAATTTTACCAGATTCTTTAGTTATGGCCCTTGAGTTAGTTAAAACCTGTTTTTTGCCCAAAACTTTCAAAAAACGTAAATGGCAGTCACTCGCTTCATTGATGTTATAAGAGCCACGTTAGCCAGTAGAGCGTCCACAGGCCCTTCTTGGGCCTCTTGTTTTTTGTTGTTTTTTTGGTTTGATATTATGACTTATACTTATTTGGAAGATTTGTTTTCTTTTTCATTTCCTTAAAAAAATATTTAGAGAATTTTCCCAGGCAAAAAATGGGAGAATTTTCCCAAAACATTTGGGAAAATTTTCCCAAAAACATTTGGGATAATTTTCCCATTTATTTTGGGAAAGTTTTTATTTCATTAAATTACAAACATAAGGGCAAATTTAATTGTCAACACTGCAATGGAAGATGTTTCCCAGGCTTTGACAAGTGTTGCTTTTAGCTATTAAGAAATAACTCATTTTCCCATGGGAAAATTTTCCCAAATTTACAATATTTGGGAAAATATTCCCATGGGAAAATATCAAAGTGCTCGTATCGCTGTAAAACGTTTTTCTTGCATACCGGACAAGGTTATCCGTCATTTTACCGGGGGCTAGATATTTCCATCATCACCCTAGGGTCGAGATAAAATTCACGCGCGCCAACATCCGGTATGCAGGAAAACATGCAAAACGTTAGTAGCTGGCGGCGTCGATCGCAAAACACGTCTCTGATATGCAAGAAAAAGAATCTATCATGGGTATTCGGTTCAAATTTCTCGGAGAAAATTTATAGTGTCAACGATGAAATAGAATATAATTTTACAATCATTTGACATGTGCTTTCATATGATATAGTCGAAAAGCCGCCCTAGCTCATTCGGAATTACTTGCTGTTGGCAAAAAAGGGCTCGGCAAAAACAAAAGGCGGCTGTTATATGCAGAAATTATTGACGAAATATTAGAAGGGAAGATCAGTTTAGTTTATACTTTTTGTCTAAATAAGCGCGCTCTAGACTCTGGTTGACGTTTGTGATTTTAGTGTGAGATGATGGCAGACAAACCCATTTATTCTTGGACAGAACCATACTGTATACCATGCACAATAGCAGTAAAATCGACAATTTCTCACTCTTACAAGTCGAGCTCCCAGTAGGATTCGAACCGCTAGTGGTTAGATGCGAGCAGGTTTCAAACGCAGCGTCTTTACCCTCTAGGCGTGTTTTGCATGCAATACAATACGCATCATTGTTTGGTAGTAGTCTGATACCTGTGACGGTAATGTCATGTGAACAAATAATCTGAATTGAATTGTAAACATCGTAAAATCATTCATCAATCGTTTCATCAATAGTATCGTAATATATATTATGTTTAAGATCCTATTATAGACTATAAAATAGAGATAACACTTACCGGTTACTCCAATAAAATCAATTTAAAATCTGTAGACAGACGGTTTTGTTAATACGCATTCAAATCACGCCCTGAACATAGCATTATCATTTGGCACGTATATTCTCAAATGTCATAGTTTCTTTTCAATAAGTACAACATATATCCAGAGATTTATCGAGACAGCATATTTATAACATCCTTTTACAACATTCAAGTCGACACCGAATGATTATGTAAGTACTTTCGTAAAATCTTAAGTTTATTTCAATAGGCAGTGTATAAGGCACACTTCCTCATTGACAAGACAAAACATAATTATGTTCAGCCATATTCTTTACAATCTTAATCGTAGATTCAACAACTCAATAGTATATGCTACCATTGTACTAACAGGCGCGTAGCTGCCTATACGCGAGTACGCGGCTGAATACCATGATTCTGACAAAAGCACCTGAATGCACCAGATTGCACCATTGTTTTTCAAAATTTTCCTGGGGGCATGCCCCCGGACCCCCCTAGCACAATTATGAAATCCACATGAATAGAGGGCTACCTACCGCCCCTGAATAATGAATAAAAGGATGCATCGTGACATCCTTGGTAAACCGAAAAAAGGTTAAACACCTATGCTTGACTATTGAAAAAGAGTATGAAAGAGAACGTCTGAAAGTCGTGGACACAAGATAAATAATAAGAAAGAAATGTTTGTTTTAAACAGATTATTTCAAAATACCAATAATAAAGGTAGCTATCCCCATCAACAACTAGCCACATTTTATAACTTACATATTTTGAGAATTCGAACTATATGAAACACATAGTAAACGGCTTTAACCAGCCAAGGCGAGAACCCAAAACTGGAGCGTGCGAATTAAGAGTTACCAACCCATAATTCATTTTACGCATATTCAACACGGGTATTTTAAGAACCCGTTAATAAATCATTTATTTTAATCGGCACATATACTTTATTATATGACCTGAGCACCTGGATAGAGTTTTGATAAACAGTTTGTAGTGTAGATTATGTATTTTTTTGGCGGGATAGCTACTTTAAAGACATGCGTGTGAAATTACCTGTGGCTAAAGCAGACTTGATTGTTCGCACTCCTGCCGTACAGACTGACTTACACGCTTCTGTCAATTTATGTAGATGTTACAGATTTGGTTGTAATCAGTTTGTTTGTTTGTTTGTTTTAATGAATGAATGGTGTTTTATCTCATTTTAGCACATGTGAGGTCGACATTGTTTCATGGTAGAGGTGGATCCACACCATATTTTCATAGGTAGAATACTAAGTCAATCAAAACAAACAGGTAGTTTTTAATATGTGTTTGGTATGATAATCATTATCAATTGCTTTTGTTTATATCAGTAACGATGTTACAGTTGTTTATAATTGACAATTGTATTTGCTTTTGATACACTGCGTTCCAAGTTGATTGCAAGAATATACATATTTCTTATATATGACATAACTTATACAATCTAGAATCAATATCCGATGAGCATGGTGTGTCAAGAATGATAGACGCAGGTTTAAATTCCAACAACGTTATTGCATGTTTAACGCAACCATTTGACAATGTATTATTCATAAGCACCCACGTGCATGACCCTTGAAACCATAACCGATCGGCTTGACATTAACAGGCATTACCATGAGACCCTGTTGTCCAGCCAGTTAGTTCCACTTAGCTAGCACAGTCTAATGTTAAATGCCGCCCTCCATAATATACGCCAATGAAAAAAAAGGAAGGAAGTGTTCATCACGACTATACGAACGCCATGGACTCGATTCCACAAAACAAAGGTAATTGCCAATACTTTTCATTAGGTAATCCCTAGTGGCACTGGATAGAGAATACTGTTAGAATAATGAGATCTTTACTCAATGATTAGATTCTGATGAAATAATTGTCATGTTTTATGACATGTTTCTAGGACTATTATTATTTAGTTAAAATTAATCTACTGTTTTAACCATTCTATAAACAACATGTACATCTGTATCGCACCGTAGATATGTATTCTTGTTCCCAGCTCAACACGCGAGTGAGCGTACAAGAAATGCATGAGGAAACGGGAAACACAATTCTGAAATTCGTTTCTCTTAATCTGGTTGTGTAATTTTGAAACATATTCGTATAGATACCTCTCTTGAAGTGTTGAATGTATCAATGACACGCTTTATTTCAAAACTGTAAGTTTTTTAAACCCTCAGTATCTATACCTATGAGTAATACCCTTAAACGTATCTTACCATTCACATACCGCGTCTTGCTATAAGTTGGCATTACATAGTATATGGTTCAAATTCCATTTAAAACGCTGTAAGAAATGTATCATCCGCATTATTGACCTGCACTATACTGGATTTTACTAACACATTACACAGATATCCTCATTGACGCACAAAACGATTAATCATCACTATAAACTATACGTGTAACAAGGACTGTTTGACGTTGTTATACTATCATAAAGTGTACACAGTACGAACTGTTTTCAATTCTCCGGCCAGATAGTAATCAGCATTTTCTTACAAAGTGAATATCTTAGAGTTATCGAATCATACCATGATTATTACCAATTACTGAACTGTGTGTACTTGGCCGCTTTTGCGCAGTCGCGTCTGAGATATATTCGAAACTATATTAATATAGAAGAACACTCCCGACAAAAATTTCGACTTACATATCATCATAAGTCGTCCCACCTAAGTAATATGTAAATAAGTTTTCATTGAGGTGTGTAGATTCCCGCTTGATTGGAGACGGTTGAAATGAAAAATAACGAGTTATTTCTGATCGATTAGAAATATTCGGAAGCCGTTTAAAGTTAGAATAAAAATAGTAGGACATCACGTTGTGATTAACATTACAACAACACATGCTTTTGGCAAAAAGAAAGTTTCTAATATTTCTTAATGTACAAACAGCTGAATTACAATTATGTGGATTTTCAAAACGATATGCAAGAAAAGGGACTGTAACTATAGTATCTATCCCATGTTTCATTATGTATACTATCATAGAAAGAAATAGCCATGATAGCTTTGTTTTTTATGAAATGCAAATTAGAACGAATACGCTGATACCTGTATACTGAACACAAACAAATTGCTATTTAATCTTGTGGCTGATCGCGTCTTAATTAGTGCATATAGTTGAATAGCATACTTATAGCGCTTATTTATCAGGTCGATGCTACATTCAAAATTGATACATCATTTATGGACATATATGAACATACATATACATATACATATACTATTTAGGAATAGAAATACATCTACAAAATACCTTCACAAAAGCACTGGATCCCGAGGGGATACACAAATGTTAGAATAAAATCTATAGATGTGGGAAAAAACGTTTACATATAGATATAGACGAACAAACAGAAAGAATAGATCTTTTATTATACAAAGTACTTCGTTATTCAGAACATATATAACAATATACGAATATAACCAAAGTAAGTAAACAGAGAAATAATCAACTGTCAGTCCTCTAGCCTTCCATCATCATAGTTAGAGAATGAACAATATTATATTTAATACTTAGCATTCAAAATAGAAGTCTAACATTTAAAGCACATTCTTATTACCTCGATAAATTTAGTAATATATCGTTGTAGTTGAAGTTCATTTCTCACTCTCTATATATTTGAACATAGATGGCCTCTGATGGAAATATCTTTTAATATAACTTTTTCTTAGTTCATTGTAACTTGACAAACACATATAAATGGTATTCGTCTTCCAGATCTGTGAGTTACAACATAACAATATCTGTTCATTCTTCTCGGTATGCGATTTCTTGCATAACGGCCAATTTTGTATGTCGAAGAGAAATGTGCATGATAATCTTGTTCCTAGAAACAAA